>CP092870.1:35650041-35735928 GCA_030710605.1 Cordylochernes scorpioides
GGTCTCTACATGTGCCATAGATGAATAAATTTGTGGTCTGGTTTTCTGCAGCCACTGGCGCCCTAATATTTGGGCATGTAGAGATCTGGAAATAGTTTATTTAAAGACACAACAACGTGAAAAGCATAAAATCTCCCGATTTTAACATATGGATTCTCAGATAGTGTGTTCGAATAGGATAGAAGAAAAATACACGGCAATTATTGTATTAAACAAAAAGCTAAAATGCCTCAATGTAGAAAATTTCACTAATTCTTTTTGTACAACAATGGCTTTATCTACTTTTAAAGAAAACATAATTATCTCAAATTTCTATATTCAGCCTAATTCCCTAAACAATTATCATCTGAATTTTATGAGCAGATCACCTGAAACCTATAAAAACCAACCAGTAGTACTCTGTGGCGACTTTAATTCTCGTCACCCATTATGGTTCGACAAAGTAACTAACTCTAATGGATTTAAATTAAAACCAATTACACTGATAGACAAAACTTAAGGAAGTTGTACCTTATAGCATATATATATCGGGATTCAGAAAATAACTCTGAGATATATATATATATATGTTATAAGGTACAACTTCCTTAAGTTTTGTCTATCAGTGTTATAGATGAAAACGATCTCTATATACATAACCTGAAAACGCCTACCTGTCGCGAAACTAGTATAATCGATCTTACTATTTACAATAAACAATCATTTAGCTTAATAAATAACTGGCAAACTTCAGAACTAACAAATATTTCGGAACATGTTGCTATAAAATTTGAAATAATAAAAAAACAAAAACGAATACTCATTCAATAATCAAAAATCCACATGGAAATTCAAAGAAAAATATGCTAATTGGTCTCGATTTTCTCATAATATATCTTTAACAGAAATAATAAGACTTAAAAGCAAAGTGAAAGGAGTTAATTCAGATTTAGATATTGATATGATAGTAAATGGACTTACAAACCTTTTAACAGAAGCTGCCTTTAAATCTCCAACTCTAAATATTATTCTAGTAATTGGTGGAATAATGAATTGAAAAAATGAAAGATTGTGTTGTTATCCAAGACGAGGCAAGATTAACTAAGCATTAGTTTATTTCCTATTATATTATATATCTATTATATACAAGTCAAAAGAGATCACTAGCAGAGTATTATTCCTTTTGGTTTCCAGAGCTCAACAATCTATGAGCCTAATACTCTGCACATCTCCTCCCTTAACTTTACAGGAACCTTCGAGGTATCTTGACTGCCCTTCCATATCTTGTATGCACGGCTGGCATTGAAGGGAGGCTCTTCTCTGGATCCTGGTCTTGGTTGTCCCTCTGCATCCTTCCATCTCTTGTAGATGAGGCCGTTGGTGTAGGGCGATCCTCCTCGGTCTCTTGCTCCTGGTCATCCTTGCATCTCCTTGGGAGCCAGTTTGATGTCGAAGTGGGGGTCTCCTCATTTCTCTGCTCCTGGCGCTTTCCAGGGGCATCGTCCTATGTGCTTGAAGAGTCAGATAGCAATCTTCTTCTTTCTTCTTGGACTTGTCTTCCTCCTCATTGTCAGAGGACTCCTCCTCATCTCCGGACTCTTGAGTTCCAGATTTGGGGCAGTCGTCCTTCTTATGGCCAAACTCCCCACAGGTGTAGCAAGCCTTCTTGGACTTGCTCTGGTTCTCCTCCTGTCCTCCATCTTCAGCCGTGTTGTTGGTACACTCATATTTAAGGTGGCCAACTTCTCCGCAGTTGTAGCAGGTGTTGTTGCTGCCTCCATCACGGCTCTGTCCACGGCCACGTCCACCACCACGGGCAGGTTTGGTACATTCAAACTTGCGGTGGCCTTCTTCCCCGCAGTTGTAGCAGCCTCTGTTATCTCCACTTCCGAGTCTACCATGCTGTCCGCCGCGGCCTCCTGATGAAAATTGCTGAATCATTCTCACAATGTTTAATTTTTCACTTGTCTCCCCAGAGAGAAGTGGCTGCTTTAGTTTATCAACAATGTATATTTTCGAGTTTAAGTGCTGGCCTTTATTTTGAAGTTTTACGTGGATCATTCCAACTGTTTCCAAGGGTATTCCATTTGGACCTTGTAATATTTTATCAGATTTTTCCAGTTTTATTCTTTGGAAACTTTGATAATAATTTTGTAGGGGGAGCACGTTGACATCAGCTCCGGTGTCAATTTTAAAATTAATTTGTCTATTATTTACCTTAATTGGTACTATCCATTTCTTGGAATTATCTTCTACAGATCCTAAAAAAGCTATCTCTGATTTTATTTCATTTATGGCTTCTGATCTACATACTTTGGCATAATGGCCCTTTTTCTTACATTTACTACAATACGAGTTCATAGCTGGGCAATTTTTCCAATCATGATTATTTGAATTGCCACACCTGGTGCATCCAGGTGATGACCCTCCCAACTGGTTTGACTTGAATTGTCTTATTTTTGGTTCGTGCCTTTTTGCTTCTTTTATGTGATTAGGCATTTTCTTTATTTGATCTACAGACTCTTGTTGGTAAAGGCTAGACTGCTGTTCTTTGACACTTTCTAATTGCTTTGCCATTAGTGTGGCTTTTACTAAGGTCAAGTCTGTATCAAGTTGCATTCTTTCAGATAATGCTCTATCCCTTACTCCAACAACTATCCTATCCCTAATCAACTCATCATGTAACATCCCAAAATTGCAGTGCTCAGCTAGGCTATGGAGTGCTGTGATAAATTCATTCACCTTTTCCCCTTCCTGCTGACATCTTTGATTAAATCTTGCCCTTTCATAAATTATATTACGTCTTGGAATAAAGTGACTTTCAAAGCATTCAATAACTTTACCATAATTTTCTAGTTGGTCACTTGCTATTTTACATGACAACAAAATGTCATCTGCATTATCACCCATGCAGTACACGAGCATATTAATTTGCTTATTTTCTGGGTTATTAATTAACCCGCTTGCCTGCCTAAAACGTTCAAATCTCCTAATCCATTTTGGCCAATCACCTGGATTTGAAAAATTAAAAGGTTCTGGGGCTACACAATTATAATTTTGGGACATTATAAAGATTTACTTATAATATAATATAACTTACCAAAAAGTTTGCTTGATGTCAAGTTTCAAATTTTCTTCGAACAACGACTTTCTTTATGAATTCAGTTTACCGCTTCTAAGCTTGCTTGATGTCGAATTTCAAATTTTCTTCGAACAACGACCTTCTTTATGAATTCAGTTTACCGCTTCTAAGCTTGCTTGATGTCGAATTTCAAATTTTCTTCGAACAACGACCTTCTTTATGAATTCAGTTTACCGCTGCCACCATGTGTTGTTATCCAAGACGAGGCAAGATTAACTAAGCATTAGTTTATTTCCTATTATATTATATATCTATTATATACAAGTCAAAAGAGATCACTAGCAGAGTATTATTCCTTTTGGTTTCCAGAGCTCAACAATCTATGAGCCTAATACTCTATAAGAAAGCTATATTATCGCCACGGAGCAATCAGTTATAACACATTTAAGTTGACAAGGAATCGATACACTAATGCAATTGATAAAGCTAAGAAAATTAATTGGCGATATCTTATAGAAGAAAATTATACAAACAATCCATTTGGTAACGCATATAATTTTTTAAATAAATTAAGAACACTAGATAAACAAAGGGGAATACCCTTAATTGACAATGCCCCAGAACACCTAAAAGAACGATCAATGAGCAATTTGTTAAATGAGTTGGTACCAGATGACAATTTCGATAGGATGATTCTTACCATCAACTAATTAGAAATTACAAACTAAAATTGATTAACAAGAATAAGGTCTTTGTTGAGGAAGGGGAAATAGTGAACCTAATATCTAACATAGACATCAAAAAAGCTCCTGGAGTTGACAGTATAAGTAATAACATGATCAAAAGTGCCCTTCCAAAATTTTTCCAATATTATAAGATTTATTTAATAAATGCATTCACTTAGGATACTATCCAGATAGATGGAAAGAGGCAGCTCTCAGGATAATTTCAAAAACCTCACAAAACGAATTTAGAATTAGTAAAGAGTTATTGACCTATTTCATTAATTTCTAACTTATCAAAAATATTTGAAAAATTTTTGAAAAATAAAATATACAAATGTTGAGGATGCGGAAGACAAATATATTGTAATTGGTTGCAAATAGCTTAGCTGGTGGTCTAAATAAATTTAAATGGAATGAAAGGATGTCTGCTATAGGAGGAAAACAATGTTAATGATTGAAGAGGAGCTCACCTGTATGTGCGAGTGTTGTGGCAGGGGAGGCATGAGTCCCTGAGGACCAATTCTGACAGCCAACTGACTGCTGTAGCATGCAGTCTGGACTACAAGCCAACCCTACTCCAGGTCCAGAACCCCATGGACACCTTCAAAGAGATGGCATGCTACAGGAGCTCACCACTGACCAGAAAGTGTGCGTGAGGAACTACACCAAGCCTGGTGTGGGAGCTGGAAAGTGTGGCTGAAGGAAGATTTTAAAAGGCCTATAGACCTCCCTGGCCTTCCTACGGTCTAAACTCCCCATGTGACCTGCTACACCTAGATGCCAAGAGTCTCTCAGTGAGATGTCAAGAGCCCCTCAGTGAGATGCCAAGAGTCCCTCAGTGATGGAGGCCGACCCGCTCAGCAGCCTGGAGATGACCAGACAATAGATAAGCCTGTGAACCCCCACCACCCATAAAGACAGGCATGAAATTGTCTTTTGCTCTTTCTGTTTTTTTTTTAAATTAAATATTTAGAGTTAAAAAAATTAACCTAATATATATTCATTATAAAACCTTAATAATATTAAGTATTTTTTAAATTTTTATTAAAAGGCTCTCAGAGTTCGCTCATAGGGGGCAGTATGGTTTGAACCGTAGAGGGCGCCAATTTTTTTTTAAAAAGTGGCGGTTGAATTCAGGAGGAAAGTAAAGGAGAGAGCTGACCGGTGGCTTTCCCCCTACAGTAAATTATTTTTCTATTCCATTTATATTTATTTTTGACACCAGCAATAGTCCTTCAAAGGTTTTATATATATATATATATATAAAACTCCGCCTTTGCTGGTCCCAAGCCCGGATGAAAAAGGAGGAGGGGGAGCAGTAACAAGCTCGGTAAAAAACATGGGTTCAGCTGGCCCGGCTGATAGTACCCTGTAAGGGCTCCTGATCTAGGGATACAGGATGAGCAGCGTTTGTACTCCATGTTAGGAGCGGCTGCACATGGCGTCTGTTCCTCATGTTAGAGGCGGCCATTTCTTTTGGAGCTAAGTCGGCCTGCCACTGAGTAGTGCTCCCAGTCTTAATGACAAAGGCAGCCGAATTCTACTTCATCCAGTGTGAAGATAAGAAAGAAGAAGAAGATATATATATATGTAGTAATCCCGACCAAGCCGGCGTGGAATGTACTGGGCAGTCGTGGTCGTGGGTGCGTGATGGGATTCCTGCACGGGGACAGCAAGGGACAGAGGCAGGTCTAGATGGTAGCTCCGAGAGGTAGAGGTAGACCACGGACGAAGGCAGTCGAACCACGGGCGCCGCGGTCTAATTGTCTAATTTCTGGGCCTTTTTATACTGGACTCCCGCATATGGTGGTGATTCCTGATTGGCTACTGTAATCACGCCGCTTTTTTGGCGCCGGGTTGTTTTCGTCTGGTCTACCTCGTCTGCCTTTTTGTTTTATTTGTCACTTCCATTGCTACAAGGTCGATACATATTTTTATATAGATATGGGGTTATAATAAATATTAGAAGAAGGTTGTGATCTATCTAATTCAAAATATACTACAGAATGTGTCCCCGGTGATGAAGGTTTGGTTGGGGGAATGACATGTAATGAATGATGACCTAACAAACCTATTATAAAAAAATAAAAGAAATAATTTGTATACAAATTAGTTAAAATTATTATTAAGCTACAAGTTAAAAAGAGAAAAATGTTGTAATGGTGGTGTATCAATGAAATAAAAATCAAGGTTATAAAAATAAAAACGCACAAAATGAATGATAAAAGATCAAGAGAAAGTATATAATACAAAATGGCAAATATGGTAAAATGAATCGTACAAGGAAAATAATATCTTATTGCATAAAAGGTGAGAGGGAAAAAATGAAGTTAGTTTGTTAATTGAATGTATAATGTGACGCTAAGGTTGAAAAAGGGAAAGGTGGTATCTGAGGTGGTTTCTGCAAAGTAGTATCCCAAGCATTCTGCAATGCAATGCGAACTTGTTTAAGTGAGGCATTGTTTTCATTAACAGAAGGCCCAAGATATTCCGTCTGCATCATTAGCTCAGACAGTGAAAAGAGGTGGGAAGATTGATGGATGTAAAAGGGAGAGGTAGAGGTAAGAGGGATCCCTGTTGTCCATAATGATTGTGCCCGGTTGAATTATGAAAAAAAAAGTGAAAATTTGAAAAAATGGTGAATTGAAATGATGAGTCGGGCGATGAGAAAAAAAAAACAAGATCGCGCTGGGTATCCTGAACTCACTATTGGGAATGGTATAGCGAGGAAGGATTGTTCCAGTCGGATTAATCAATGAAAAAAAAATGTTTGGCGAACTGGAATCCCTTGGAAGGTAGTTGGAGGTTTGAAGGATGCGGAAAAGGAGAGATGGATGTGAGAGATTTATTGCTGTCAATTTTGATTGTGTCCGACTTGTGTGGTGAAAAGAAAAAGTTGAAAAATGAAAAAATGCTGAGCAGGACGATGAGAAAAAAAATCTAACTGGGTCTCCTAGTTAGTTTAATCAATAAAAAAAATGGCTGACGAACAATAATCTCTTGATGGATGTAAAAAGTTGGGAGGAAAGGTTCATGGGATAGAGTTAGAGGTTGTAAGAGGGAAGCGTCAAAAATAACATTTTGAAAATCTATTAAGAAAAATAAAATGATAAATGTTTTGTCTGTTTAAGAAATATTATAAATATTGTTAGGTGTAGGTTTTTTAAAATGGTGCCTAAAATAGTTGAAGTTGTAAAATTCTAAGTCTAAACATGATGAAAAAAGAAAATAAAAATATTAAAGGTAATAATATATAAAGGGTTGATTGGTAGTTGATGGCATTAATGTTGATTGTTAATAAACAAAATGATATTATCGATTAATATTGAAATGTTTTATCTACATCTGTAAGTTAAAAAAACAAAGTCCAACACCACAAAACTAGTAAAACTGTAAGTCTATTTACAAATAAATGAGAGAAAAGCTAGCAAACCTATTTAAATGGGAAATAATTTGGGGCACAAATTAGTTACTAGTATAAAAATAAAGATAAAGGGGAGTAGTGGTGACACACTGATATAATATTATAAAACTACAAAAAATATATAAGAGGAGTACATAGGAAGGATAAATTTAAAGTAGACACACACAATAGCGAAAGTAAATATTTGGGAAAGTAGGTATACTATTTACAGTTTTTTGTTACTTAAGGTGCCTTGAGTATTTACAACATAGTTTCAGGGATGTAATACAGGAAGGAAGGAGAAGTAGAGATAATAAAAGTAATATAAAATATAAAAGAAAATTGACTTAAGCAAAAATTTGCGATAGGTAGTGACGCAGTGAGGAATAAAGGAAGAAGGTCTGAATTGGTTTCTGCAAAGGACATCTCAGGAGTCCTGCCCTGCAATACGAGCTTAGAAGCGAAGTATTGTTTTCAGGGTTTAGCAATCTCAAGATGCTCTGTAAGTAGCATTAGATCAGATGGGCAAATGGCGTGAAGATCGAAGGAGAGGTTGGTAATGGGAGAATACGGGAAAGAATTTTTTTTTCTGAGAGAGGTTAAAAAGAGATGGTGGCTCAAGAGCTGCGCTGCTGTCGGTGATTGAGCTCGACCAGATGAAAAATAAAATTAAACGAAAAATGAGTGGGCGCATCGTGCTGATGATGGCCTGGGTCGAGCATTAGAGAAAAAAAATATCTCGCTGGTTACCCAAGCTCTCCGTGTGGAATTAACATGGGGAGGAAGAGTGTACCAGGTCAATGAATCATTAAAAAATAAAAATTAAAAAATGTTGACGAGCAGGAGTCTCAGGAACCATTGAAGAGGTTAGAGGATGGAGGTAGATTGTGAAAACAGGGCTCGACTGTTGCCATTGATTGATCGAACCCGGGTTTGAGGAAAAAAGAATGAAATAAAGAATGCTGGGACGGTGACCCGGGTGTAAATAAAAAATTAATAAGCCATGGATTTTCCTGAACACACAATCAGGATGGGATGGCGAGGAAGGAGTAGTCCACTGGGACAAATCAATAAAAAAAAAATTGGCAAACAGTAACTTTGCGATGGACGAGGGGTGGTTAGAACGAAGGCATAGAAGGCCAATGGAAAATGATCAAGAGACGAGAGAAGTATGGAAGGCAGAGTTGGAAGGATCAAGATATAAGAAGGGACAGTTGGTATAAGGCGTCACTGTTAAAACAAAATTTTTAAGGTAAATTAGCTTAGACGTAGGCCATGGAAAATTAAAACAAATGATGTCAAAGAATATAAGGTTTCAGGTGATGTTTATATAGGTTGGCTAATGGTTTTAACTGTTTAGGGATGGAAGGAAAAGAAATATCTTAATGTAAAAGAAATGTCCTAAAATATATGGATTGATTCTAAAATATAAAATGGCACGCATCAAGGATCGTAAAAATCAAAATGAATAAGATTTTAAAATATAGTAAGTATTTAGGTTAGTGTGTTCCCCACGTGATGCAATGTTTATAAACGCAAATTAGACGATGTTTGGAAAAGTCAAAAGTGGTAAATAAATTGATATGCCATTATGATTTGTTTTTTATTATTTTTTCATAATTATAACTGCAGAGACGTCTCACATGGTGAGAGAGAGAAAAAGGAAAACGAACTTATTAAAAGTATTAAATGTTACAAATAAACTTATAATGGATATCTGAAGGTTTAGAGTGACGCAGTGGTAAAAAGAGGGGAAGTCTGAGTTGAATTTTGCAATGGCGTTCTGCAATGCAATACATGCCTGTGTAAGTGAGGTATTGTTTTCATTGACCGAACTGCCAAGACTTTTCATAATCAACATTAGATCAGACAGGGGGGGTAGGTAAGTTGAAAGTGGAGAAGTGGGAAAGGTGGAGTCAAGAGTTGCCTGTTGCCAATGATTGAGCTCGGATTAAAATTGAAAAAAATAATAATAAAATGGTAAAAATGATGGTTGTAATGATGATCCGAGCATTGAGAAAAAAAAAACAAACTCGAACTGGTCGCCCGAGCTCACTGTTGGGAAATGTACAGCGAGGAAGGTAGAGCCAGCTGGTTGAATCAAAATAAAAAAAATAAAAGTTTGTTTGGCGAGCTGGAGACTCTTGACTGCGGGAAATATGGAAGGTAAGGAAGGTAAAGGGTACTGTTGCCGATGATGATTGAACAACCCAACATAGTTGAATGTAATGAATGATGTTGTCAGGTGATGGATAAAAAAAAGAAGAAATCTTTGGATTTCCTGAACTCGTTATCGGGAATTGTATACCGAGGAAGGATGGTCCAATAGATGAATTAATTAAAAAATAAAATAAAATGGGTGGCAACAGGAACTCTATGGGAGACTATGAGGTTGAGAGGAGATGGGTTAAGGAGGTGTGAGTAAGTGGTATAGGATGGGAAGATAGGATTGAGAGAGAGAGGCGTCAATATGAGAAAATAATAATAATCTAATAAAAAACAGTAATATCAGAAATAAGACGATCTTAAGGTATTTTAAAAAATATACAAATGTTATATAAAAAAACTCAAATGTTGTTTAAAAAGCTTGAATTTGTAAAGTTTTAGAATCTATATTTGCTTACAGATGAAAAAATAGTCAAATAGTAATGTTTCAAAATATTGCTGATGGTTGAATGTTCTAAGATATAATGAGCAATGACAATAATAACTATATAATAATGTTGGCTTGGATGGTTTAATATGGCTGAGTGGTTGAGGTATAGAAAAATAAAATAAAGACATATAGCATACAAATATAAAAAAGATGATAGCTTGATGGATGGCATTGGCGAAGATGTTTTGTTTTAATATTGATAGGGGAATTTTCAATTTTGGGGATTTAATTGTCCTTTTAGGAGGCCAAGATGGCGTCTCACTTGGTGTCATGTACAGGATCGATTTTAGAGATGGTGGGGACCTAATTTTTAAACGGGTTGACAAAACGATAAACTATCCTATAACATTATAAAAATAAGATTTGCTATAAAAGGGATTTTATATAATTTTCCTATCCGTTTTAATCTGGCAGGTTGTTTGGTGGACACGAAGTCTAGAATACCGGTGTGCCAATATCTTATGTAATCTCTCCGTCCTGCGAATTGGAGTACAGGTGTACTGAAACTGGAGATGTCAACATGGCCGCCATTGTGGGGGCTGTGGATGACGTACCGCGCCGGCAATAAAAACAAACAGGGGATGACGACCGCTGTGCCGAATTGTTTTTCTTTCCTCGGTCGTCCCGAGGTTCTGGGATTCTCTAGGTGAAATAACCTTAGTTTCCCAGTAAGTTTTGCGTTAAGATGTTCGGACAAATCGTTAAATTGGAGATTATTAGCGGTGATTAGGTTTAGAAAAATTATAAAATAATGAATTTTCTAAATTTTTCTAAGAGAAAAGGTTATGGCATGGGTACATAATTCGGTAGAGTTTCGTAATTAACAATTTAACACAGGCAGGAATGAAATGCAATGGGGTATGGAAATTTAATGGTATGATATTTAGTTTTCGCATATTACATTTATAGTTGTATTTGTTGCAAAAAAAGAAGAATAGTAAATCAATGATCTTGATAAACTTTTAGACTGGCAACACTGTAATATAAAAAAGTAGAACAAAGGAGTGTTGGTTTTGTTTACAAAATTAGTAATTGTAATGTAAATTGTTAAATGTTCTTTTCTCTCTCTCTTTGAAAATAATAAATTTAAAATACTTTCTTAAAAGGTAAAATTGTCTAATTCCTTAAAACCACTTCAGCTGTAAGTAAACTTGTTATTTGTTGTTTCATTGTCTGAACCATAAGAGATTACCAACAGTATTTGTAATTGTGGGAAAAATGGGAGGAACATTTTGAGATGAGATAATTTAAAATTGATATTTATAAAAATACAAATCTAGGACTAGTTTTTAAAACTTTTAAATATTGAGAAATATCAATTTGAATTGTAATAGGTTAAGTAAAATAAAGAGCGTAATAAATTTAATTATTAATACTATGGCCATAAATAAGGTATTAAAAAAACACACACAAATAAGTTTAGAAAATATTATTCGAGTAATTAAAATATAATATGATTTTTTATGTAAAATTGAAATTAATGAATTAAAATTTAAATGTTGCTTAAAATAAAGTAAAAATTGATAAATGAGGGTGTACAAGATTTAAAATTTGAATTGAAATGCTATAAAAATGGTAAAATAATGAACTTGATGGATTTATAATAATAATGTTATTGCTATTAAAATGGTATTGAATAATTAATCCAGAGCAAACGGAGATAGTGTTACATTAAAAAGTTCTGTAGAGAAATTTCTCCTACCAGATGGATGTCTTGAATGGGTCTTGTGGAGTGGGTTGCGATGAGGCTTGGTGATCTTTTTTGCGATGGTTGCCATGGGACATCGTCAATGCTGGTTGGCGGGGCAATGCCAGGATTTCTCGATGAATCTTGTCTACCTGTTCGAGCCAATGGAGGAAGATGTTCGTGGCGCAGGAGATGTCGATGGGGGCGATGATGACCTCCTCGGTGCGAGGTATGGTTAGTCCCCGAATGGCGTCTGTTAGGTGGCTTACTCGGTCTTCACAGTGGGGCAGCATGTTGGTGAGGGCATCCGCGACGTATTCGTCTCTGACCTCCGTCATCCTCTGCATGCTGCTGTCCTCAGTTATCCTGTCGACTTTAACGGGTTCTGTAGTAATCCCGCCCAAGCCGGCGTGGAATGTACTGGGCAGTCGTGGTCGTGGGTGCGTGATGGGATTCCCGCACGGGGACAGCAAGGAACAGAGGCAGGTCTAGATGGTAGCTCCGAGAGGTATAGGTAGACCACGGACGAAGGCAATCAAACCACGGGTGCCGCGGATGCCCTAAGCCTACTTGCGGATAGAGGGGGGTGAGAGACCCGACCGACCGTATAACGGCGTCACTCTGAAAACAACTGCTTTGTCTAATTTCTGGGCCTTTTTATACTGGACTCCCGCATATGGTGGTGATTCCTGATTGGCTACTGTAATCACGCCACCTTTTTGGCGCCGGGTTGTTTTCGTCTGGTCTACCTCGTCTGCCTCTTTGTTTTATTTGTCACTTCCATTGTTACAAGGTCGATATATATTTTTATATAGATATGGGGTTATAATAAATATTAGAAGAAGGTTGTGATCTATCTAATTCAAAATATACTACATATATATAGATGGCGCTCTGCCTTCTGTAAAGCACATGTGCTCCTGGTCAGGATATGCCATTTTTAATATATATATATATATATATATATATTAAAATATATTTCAATATTATTCCCCTTTTTTCTCTTACATCAATTTTGTTAATAAATTTTATTAGATGAAAAGATACTAGCCTATTCAATGCACAACCTTGACACCTAATGGGTACAAAATGTAATAGTTATTGTGACAACTAGCTTCAAAGGTTGGCTTTCTGCAGTCTAAAAAAAAAAGGGACAGCCGGGCAATAAAACATAAAATTTCAGTCCCTTCAATGGCGCCCAACGTGGGGGTCGAATTATGTATATAATTTTCTTCTATTATATTTAAAAATATATACATAGTGAAACGCCATTAAGGCTAAGTAAAATGCGGCCTCTGAGATTAAGAATCAATACCCAGGGAAATTAGCCTGATAAAATATTTTTTTTCAATGTACATAGAACAATTATTTTTAGGTAGACATCTATATAACTTGCATATTTTCACAAGCAAGTTTGTGTTTAAATCATTTAAAATGATAATAATCATCCAATCTCGACTCTGTAGTAAGTAAATAAATCTAATGTATTTTTAAAATTTGTTTTGGTGGGTTACGTTTAATTTTATTGTGTTTTAATAATTTAATCGTGTTTTAAAATCACAATATTATAGCTTCGTCGATTGATATATTTAATGCTGTGTTTTATAATTCTTAAGAATGTAACGTACAATTATGAACCCCAGCCAAATGGTTCAACACAATAGTTAAATTTAATTACTATTTCTTTCTTTTATACAGAAAATACACGTTTATATTTTCAAAAATTATTGAAGATATACTAATAATAAACCTTTTTCATACATTCATTAAAAGAATAAATATATATATTTAAACTTCTCTGTTTGTAACAAATGTCAGATGTCAATTTCAAATGACTTACCATTATGTAAGAAATTGACAGGAAGTTTTTTATTATATGGTTATATATATACCCAGATTTAATATTTTAATACATGAAATACATTTAAAATTAAGTTTCCCTTTATTTATAAACCAGTTGATAGTTGAAACCAATCAGAAGCTTATTTCTTTTTAGGCCTAAATGTCTTTTTTTTTTCATCCTTATTGGTTGAAACAATTTTCTAGGGCAATTTATTAAATAAAAAGGCATGTTTTCCTTTTAAGTGTTTGAAATAACAAAAGCTAGAATTGTTATTATTTTAATAAGGTATTTCAGGAATATTGCAAATGAGTGTATAAAAAAACATTTCTTAGACATTCCTTTTGGTTTATAATGATTTTCTTACAGAAGTGTTAGCATGTTTATGGACTGCCCTTGAAGTACATGCTGGCCTACATGGAGTTATTTATTATATATACTTTTATGTTGATAAATAATTTAATAATAAAAAATATATATAGTTTAGATATCTGATAGTTTAGATATAGAAGAATATTTTGTTCATAAAAGCTCAATTTTGATATGTTATAAAGTCATTATTATTGATTAATTATCTTGTATATGTTTCATTTTTTCTCCTCGCATGCATGTTATCCAAACATTTCAGTATGTGTTTTACCAAAACTGCACTTCCCCATTATAGTTAATTGGGTTTATATAGTGGACCTTTACATATTACAGAGTTGAATACAGACACCAGTGTTTTCACACACTGTATTATATGAACCATATCCACATAGGTAACAAGGAAATCCAAATGTGTAAATTATATGTGATATTTTGGTAACCGTCTTGTTACCATCTTCAGACAAAGGTAACAAATAAATAAGTTAGTGCTCGCTTCCATTTGATCATTTAAATTTAGATGCTGTCAGTTTATATATATATTTTTCTAGTGTATCTAGTGTCCTATAATGAGATTTTTTTTGCTTCACCGAATACCTAACTGTTAATATATTTACAAGAAAATAAGACCTAATCCAAAAGGTCCAAATAAATTAATAGAGTGTCACATTTTGGTAACAGCATTGTTGCCATAATCAGACAAAAGATTAAAAATCAATAGAAAATTTTTTTTTATTATTTGGAGAATAAAAGAAAATCACTGGATCATCAAAAAGAAAATTTCTTAGAAAGTGCCGTAGGATAATATCTTCAACTCATGCATTGATGCAATGTCTCAAATTTTTATAATGCACAACATTATAAAAGGGTATAGCCCACATTCCTATATGTTCTGATGGTGTACTTAAACCATCACACCCCATTACCTTTTGTTACCAAGTGAATGTAGCAGCAGAGAAGTTGTTAATCTGGTCAACTTCTTCCATCCCCACCAGCTCTAATTTACAGATGAGAATCCATTTACCAGAGAATTAGAATTTAATGAGTCTATTGAGACAGAATACCAGATTGAAGAAGCTAATTAAATACAGATTTTTGTGACACTGCAGAAATACATATTATTACTCATAGTATATTTAATTTGTTAATGAATTCTGTAATTATTATCCATAGTAATAGTATAATCAGGGGAGTTGTCTGGATTGTGGTCACTAATAATAAGTAGAATAGTGTCTAGGAATTGTGCCAACTATAATAAGTCCACCAGGGAGAGTGGGTGGAGGAGTAATAGGAGACAATGTAGGCGACCCTGAAATACACCGTTCAACCAGGGTCAAGAAGCCTACAGGGTGTAAATTCTGCCCAGATTGCCAATAACGAAAGCTACAGAATGTGTACTGAATACTAGCTTTTGAGTTTTTTTTTAAAATAGTTTTAATAGTATTGTAAAATTTTAGATCAGAAAGTTTTTTTATATAATAATTAGTATCTGGACTCTGGTATATCCATAGAGAAGAATATTTACTAGGAAACTTAGATGCACAAGATAACTGCTGTGCTTGTAACCAATCCTCTATGGACAGGCTTGAAACATGCGTTGGGTAAATTGGACGCCCTATAATTCCTTGTGTACAGAGTGCAGTCCAAGAAGGATTTCTAATGAGAGTGTGAAGGGCAGTTGTGATCTAAGCAATGATTAGCAAGGTACCAAGTGAACTCTGTTGTTAAATACAAAACATAAGTTTGGGTATTAAAAGCCCTATAATTCCGGTATCGGGTTTTTTTTTATTTAATAGTTTTTTTTTTTATCTTTGAAAGACTCAACCATTCTGGACATCTGAAAACGAGCTCAGTTTATTAGTAATTTAATTTTATTTATTTCTTTTTAGGAGACAATTTTTTAAATTTGTTTAAATGGGATCATTAAATTTTGATGGGCAGCGGATGTAGTCCCTGTTCTTTGGTTAAGTTTTATTTTAATCAGTCTATGGAGGTTGGGGAAGGTGTCTAAAGTAGCAATGATTCCCTGCTAGTCCCATATTTGAATGGGTATGAAGAAAGCAGTCAAGGTGTTTAATAGGATGCGTAGGGAGTGAAGAACTACAGGTTGTTTCTCGAAACCTATATTCATATCCTCTAGAGAGTTGTTCATGTGTAAGGTTCGGCAACGACTCCATCAGCCACTTTGAGAAGTTAGGTGGCTCAGAGTTACAGAAGACTTGAACTGCGAGTAGAAATGTTCAAAGTAGTGTAATTGAGAGAGAGAGGAATCAGAGTTAGACAACCAACTCTTCCGAGGAATGAAATCACCTCACCTAGACTTGTATCATTCAGATTGATCATCAACATAGTCATATTGATATTTTAATTTTGCCAATCTGGTTGTCACAATTTGTACAATTGTCACTATTTCTTTAGAGGTTGTGTAAAATAGGCTAGATAGATTTAGTTATCATTAACCCATGTTTATTTAGGTTTCTTGTTATATTACGGATTTGTGCTCTAATACATTTATAAAGAGGATATCTAGTAGAATATTTGTTCATAATACTCTATGTTGTGTATAATGATGTCATGAACTTATGAAACAATTTAAGATATAAGTGGCTAATTTTTATATATACCTTTTTTTAGCATTTTGAGTCATTTATTCATTGTTTGGTTCTTTAAGGTGTAATGCTTAAGGATCCATAAATTTGTCTTCCGCATTGGGAGCACCAAAAACTTTTCTTCAATAATCCTCCCCAAGTTTTTGATGCTTGTGGCAGTGGAGGATTGTTGAGGATGCGGAAGACAAATATATTGTAATTGGTTGCAAATAGCTTAGCTGGTGGTTTAAATAAATTTAAATGGAATGAAAGGATGTCTGCTGTAGGGGGAACAATGTTAATGATTGAAGAGGAGCTCGCCTGTATGTGAGAGTGTTGTGGCAGGGGAGGCATGAGTCCCTGAGGACCAATTCTGACAGCCAACTGACTGCTGTAGCATGCAGTCTGGACTACAAGCCAACCCTACTCCAGGTCCAGAACCCCATGGACACCTTCAAGGAGATGGCATGCTACAGGAGCTCACCACTGACCAGAAAGTGTGTGTGAGGAACTACACCAAGCCTGGTGTGAGAGCTGGAAAGTGTGGCTGAAGGAAGATTTTAAAAGGCCTATAGACCTCCTTGGTCTTCCTACGGTCTAAACTCCCCATGTGACCTGCTACACCCCGATGCCAAGAGTCTCTCAGTGAGATGTCAAGAGCCCCTCAATGAGATGCCAAGAGTCCCTCAGTGATGGAGGCCGACCCGCTCAGCAGCCTGGAGATGACCAGACAATAGATAAGCCTGTGAACCCCCACCACCACCAATAACCTCAACCTTCAACTGAGAAGAAGACCCAGATCCCATCACCCATAAAGACAGGCATGAAATTGTCTTTTGCTTTTTCTGTTTTTTTTTATTAAATATTTAGAGTTTTTTAAAAAATGAACGTAATATATATTCATTATAAAACCTTAATGATATCAAGCATTTTTTAAATTTTTATTAAAAGGCTCTCAGAATTCGCTCATAGGGTCAGTATGGTTTGAACAAAAAAAGTGGCGGTTGAATTCAGGAGGAAGTAAAGGAGAGAGCTGACCGTACCGCCGGCTGGTGGCTTTCCCCCTACATTAAGTCATTTTTCTATTCCATTTATATTTATTTTTGACACCAGCAATAGTCCTTCAAAGGTTTAATATATATATGTTATAGATTAGAAATTTTTTGTGTGTTTGATTGTTGAAAAGAGGTGCAGTCGTGGAAAAGTGAAGATAATTATTTACCTTTCAAGCAGATTTTTATTTTGAATCTCTTGAAGTAAAAATATACATATAAAATTATTTATATCACAGTAATATAAAATTTAGAAAATGAATTCTATATTCGTGATTTTCATTAGAAAAGGTAGGGTTCACTTTACATATTTACAACAACAATAATTAAAGTGGTATGTTTTGCATCTATGGTCAAATATATATAATAGTCAATGAATGAAAAAATAAAATATATGTTTCTAAAAAAAATAAAATATTTGTATTTTAGATTATATAATATATATATAATTTTTTTTATTGAATATATTTCAATATTATTCCCCTTTTTTACTCTTACGTCAATTTTGTTAATAAATTTTATTAGATGAAAAGATACTAGCCTATTCAATGCACAACCTTGACACCTAATGGGTACAAAATGTAATAGATATTGTGACAATTAGCTTCAAAGGTTGGCTTTCTGCAGTCGAAAAAAAAAGGGGACAGCCGGGCAATGAAACAGATAAAATTTCAGTCCCTTCACGAATACTATGAAAAAAATGATCTCCTTAGCCCCAGACAACATGATTTCTTGAATAATAAGTCAACAACAACCTGTTTGAAAGAAATCACAAAGATCATAATCGAACATAGAGAGAAACAACTAGTTACGCTGATTGCAATTGATATACAAAGAGAGTTTGATAATACATGGTGGCCAGCCTTGTTTAAAAAATTAGACGAAGACAATTTACCAGTTGAATTGATCAAAATTTTACGTTATTTTTTGAAAAATAGAAAAACAATTTTCAAGTATAATAATATGAAAGTTTCAAAGATATTAACAAAGGGCTGTCCTCAGGGTGGACCATTGTCTCCATTGTTATCCCTATATATATATATATAAGTCAGTGTATATATGTTTGTATATAATATTTGAACTTTTTGAGTGATTGTTGTTTGATTGGTTTTGGATGGTTGGTTGTTTGTCGTAAGACTCTGTTGACTTACTTGGTGGTTGATGTAGGCGCAGTCGTTTTGGCTGAAGTGGTAAAGTTTTCTCACAGGGGAAAATAACGAGAAAGGACACAGGATTGGATTGAGAAATAGGCCAGCGATCAAGGGAGAGAGGGGCTTTAGACTATTTGTATTTGACTAATGACTAGATTGTTCACATGCTGAAGATTGACTAATCTGGATGATGAGAAGGGATTAAGCGTACTGCTAGCTGTGGTGTCCAGCTCCTAACTGCCTAACTTGAGCCGAGATTTAACTCGTTAACTCTCCAGTGCTCTCATTGGTGGATTCTCGTCTCGTGGCGGCTTCTGATTGGATCTTAGCTAGTCCTGCTGGACTCTGATTGGAGGTAGCTAACCTCATTGTCTTTGTCATGTTTTAACATGCTCCCGGAAGAAGAAGGTTTTTTTAACTCAGTTTTATTAGTTCCTGGGTAATAACCTTTGCTTCCTGGATAATGAAAACCTGTTAATGATTGTTTCTTCTCTGATGGCTTTTCTCCCAGATTCGCTAGGCCCAACCTTTATTAAAATCTTTAGATCATACATTGCATATATATTGTGGTGGGATTACATCTAGTTATATACAAATTATGACAGATGCGCCCCCTACATGTAAGGAATTCAAAAAGGGGTAGCCTGAAGTGAATTCTGTAAGGGAAAAATAATTTTGTGGGAAAATTAATTATGGTTACTGAGAGGCTATATACAAGCATTGTTGGTAACATAAAAGATAAAAATAATGGTGTTGGTGAGACATTGGTTGAGTATAAGTAAGAGAAATCAAAATATTTAATTATAAGAATTCAAAGTGAATGCGCTTTGTAGCATTGTTGAGTAAAAAAAAAAGAAAAAGGTGCCTAAATAATATTCTACTCGAGATGGGGAAAACAAAATCGAGGGAATTTTTCAATTAGGGCTTTTGAGAAATCAAAAATAAACCTTAGTTGTGAGAAATCAAAGTGAATGCCCTTTGTAGCATTGTTGAGTGAAGAAAAGAAAAGAAAAAGGTGCCTAAACAATATTGTTGTGGGTCGGTGATGCAAAAGAACAGCCAAATAAGTGATTTTATAAATATAGTATTATTATTAGATACAGTAAAACCCCTCTATAGTGAACCCCAGTGGGACAGAGCTTTTGGTTCACTATAGCCACGGTTCACTATAGCCACGGTTTGGCTATTTTTTTTTTACTTTCCAAAATTTTTAGACCGTATAATTAAAGGACAGCCATACACACAGCAAGAGGCTTCCTCTTAATAGTGGTCACTTTGTTTTAATTCCCATAATTGATCAATTTCCTTACATTAATACTGAATAACAATAGAAATCATTAGATGATAGGTTCTTCTTATCATTAACATACATGTACCTCTATGTCTAATTTAAAAATCAAGACAAATCCTAGGCAAAGTTTTATTAAATATATATTCAAAGATATAAAAATGATTTTAAAACATATTTAACACATTATATAATACAATGTTTACTTGGAAAAATGACTCTAATATCTTGTTGCTTCAAAGCACTCTTCAAGCATTGCACCATTCAAATAAAGTTAGTGTTTTTCTTCCATTTCATGTTTCCACATATTCTTCATGGTCTAGATTTCGTTTTTTAACCTGTCATGCAAAACATTGCTTACTTTAAAATCACCATAGTTAATGGCATAAAAATAATTTTTGTTTCATCACGGGACCATATTTGGACTTTTTTTTTTTTTTTGCCATATAACGTACGATCGCGATCGCGGCAAAAGTTGGGGTTAATTCCTCTTTGTAACAATTTTTAATAGCTTTATATTTTATCTTTTATAATAGAAAAGTTATATTCTCTTATTTTAATATTTTCTTAACATTTTGCTTGTGTTGTTTCACTTTGAAAAGTTCTGAAAATGGCCTTTTTTTAGAGAAATAACGTTTTTGTTTTTAAAATGACTTTGTTTTCTTTATTTTTTTTTGCATTTTTTATATTTCAAATTTAATGGATGCAAAAATATTCTATTTAATAAAAAGTATATTGTGTAAAAATTTATACAACATACAGCAAAAATAAAGTGCAAAAATCAAAACAAACAATGCCGCTAAATTCATTGTTTTGAAATCGCGATCCGCGAGCTGAAACATGCCTAAAATTTTGTTGTTTTAATTTTTTAAAAATTACAATGGCAAGTTCGTTATAAGCATAGTATTTTAAATAGATTTTATTATTTTGGGACCGAAAATAGGTTCGTTATAGGGTAGTTCGTTATTATAAAAATCGCAAAGTTTGTTATAACGATTTTATTTTCAATGGAATAGAATCGGGAATCGCCGTGGGTTCGTTATAAGGGAAGGTTCGTTATATCCAGGGTTCGTATTAGTGGGGTTTTACTGTATAAGGATATATATGTTGACAAAAGAATAGCAACCGCACACAGCAGTAGAACAAAAGCAGGCTTAAGGTATATACAAGTAAGAAGACCGTAGAGGTGGGCCGTTCCCATTGGTCATTTATCTTCATGCAGCGCCTCCAAGCGGCGCCCGCGTCCACGCTTCTCTCATCATTCCCCCACTGAAGCGCTGGACAGGAGAACAGTTCATGAAGTCACAGGCGTTCTTGTGAGCCACATTGCTCAGGGTCTTGGTGAAGATGTCGGCCAGGTTCTCCTTTGTAGGGATGTAGACAATCTTGATCTCTCCGCTAATTATTCTTTCTCTGACGTGATGGTATCTTATGTCAATGTGTTTGGATCTGTTGTTCTCCACATTATTTTTGGAAAATTCTATAGCGGATCTATTATCGCAATGAATTTTCAAGGGAAAGGCAAAATTCGATAAGAACTTTAATTCTTTCAAGATGGTAGCGATCCAAACTGCTTCCTTAGTGGTCTGGGATAGCGCTAAATATTCTGCCTCCATTGTGGAAAGTGAGACACACTTCTGTTTACTAGTCTTCCATATGACTAAGGAATGTCCTATAGTGATAGCGGTACCACTATTGGACCATCTGTCATCGATGTCGCTAGCCCAATCTGCATCACTGTATGCACAAACATCATTGGAATCAGTCCGGCGATAAACGAGAGATAGATTTATGCTGCTGTGTAAATATCTTAAGACGTGTTTGGCAGCTTGCCAATGTCGACGTCCAGGGCTGCTGGCGAATTGAGCTAATCTCGTAACAGAAAACATTATGTCTGGCCTAGTACAATTCGCAAGATAAAGGAGCTACCCGATTAGTTCCCTATATGGAATAGCTTTCATCCTCTCTTTCTCTTCTTCTAAGTCGCCATATAGATAAGCGTTATCTACGTCGAGATGTCTATTGTACCATTTCATGTTCAAACTTAACGTTATCAAAACTCTGATTACAGCTAAGTTAATAACAGGTGCATAAGTTTCCTGAAAATCGATTCCTTGTTTCTGTGAGAAACCTCTAACTACTAAACGTGCTTTGAAACGCTCTACATTTCCGCTCTCATTTGTCTTTACCTTATACACCCATCTGCTGCTAATCGGTTTCTTTCCCGGCAGTAATGTTGATAACTTCCAAGTGCCTCGTTCCTGAAGCACTCTAAGCTCTTCTTCCATTTTTTTCTCCAATACACGGCTTCGGGAGATTGGACTGCCTCTTCAAAACTTTGCGGCTCGGTAACATCTAAAAAATTTAACTCTACTCTTGGTTTACCTTTTTTCCCATATGGATTTCGAACAATGTTTTTGGAGGTGGAGGGTTGTGGCAGAGCGTCCTCTACCCCCACTGAATCCAACTTACTCGGTAATTCATTCTCTAGGTCGTTATCATAATTAGTCTCAGGTTCTAGCCAAACGTGGTTGTACCTTTCCGGTTCTGTCTCTTCGACTATTTTGGTCCACTCTAGTCCAATTTTAGACTCATAGAATCTAACATGTTTTGTTTCAATCACCTTTTGTGATTCTGGGCACCAGAGACGATATCCACGTGTTTGAGTGGAGTATCCTACCAGAATACATCTACATGCC
The DNA here is from genome assembly GCA_030710605.1 of Cordylochernes scorpioides. Lineage (NCBI taxonomy): Eukaryota > Metazoa > Arthropoda > Arachnida > Pseudoscorpiones > Chernetidae > Cordylochernes > Cordylochernes scorpioides. Next base: position 35,672,558 of record CP092870.1, read on the forward strand.
CGATGGTCTCATTTTCGCCTTTTTCTCTTGGTATATGGCTATATGCCAAACATCCAAATGCTTTTAGGTGTCTTACACTAGGATTTCTTTCTAACCAACGTCCATCAGGTACTTTGTCTTTTAGAGCAGTATTATAACATTTGTTTTTAATGTAAGCAGCTGTGTTTACCGCCTCTGCCCAAAATCTTTGGGGGAGATTAGCTCTATGTAAACAAGCGCGGGCCATATCTAAAAGTGTTCGATTTACACGTTCTGCCACACCGTTCATTTGCGGAGAATACATGTTTGTGCGTTCATGCTTTATCCCTAGTTTTTGTAATTTGTCTTGGAATTCTCTATTGCAAAACTCAAGTCCATTATCCGATCATAACACTTTAATTTTATTACCAGTTTGTCTCTCTACAGTGGCTCTATAGATATCGAAATGTTTTAATACTTCATCTTTGTTTTTCAGAAAATACACAGTAATCCTTCTTAAGAATTCAACAACAAAAGATAGAAAGTATCTATTGCCTCCGGTTGATTTTACCGGCATTGGACCGCAAATATCTGTGTGGATAAGCTCCAAGGTCTGTTTTGATCTAATATTGCCTAGGTTTTTATGTGACGCTTTAGTGGATTTAGCGATACAACAATCGTCGCATAGGCCTTTGTCTCTATAGAAAATTTCTAAGCCTTACCAGCTCCTCCCGCGCCATCTTTTCAATGGCGTTACTGTCAATATGGTATAACCTTTGATGCCATGTTCTCAAGGAATTGTTCTGAAAATGGTCCCTTTCATTATTAAATGCTGTTTTACTGGAGTTTAAGGTCTTACCTTTCACAAAGTAGAGACCATTTACATTTCTCGCTGCCGCTATAATCCTTTTTTCTGGGTTGAAAACGCGAGCTACCATATTACGAAAGGTCACACGGTTGCCGTTTTCTTCTATCTTGGAGACTGACAGCAGATTCCTTCGCACATTTGGGACGTATAACACATTGTTTAGCTTGATTTCGATGCTTTCATTATGGATAGACGTCTGGAGAAAAATGTTTCCATATCCTTTGGCCTCAATTGTCCCACTCGCAGTCATGATAGGATCAGATGACACCTCCCGAAGGTCAATGAACCAGTCTTTGTTTCTGCATACATGGTTGGTTGCTCCGCTGTCCAGCAGCCACGAATCCTCGTCGCTCGTTAGGTTGAGTGCAGCCAGGAAGTTATCTGATTTGTTTACCTTCCTCTGATAATGCTGATTATCGCGGTTCCTAGTAGTTGTTTGCTTCAATCCTCGGCAGTTGGTGGCGATGTGGTCGATCTTCCCGCATCGGTAGCATTTTCTTCGACTGTCGGTTCTGCTGTTATTTTGATGCTTGTTCAACTGTAGCACCTCCTTGGATGAATCCTCTTTTCTGGTTCTCATCTCGTGTTCCGTTAGCAGGACCTGCCTTACCTTGGATGACGTGAACTCATCATCCGTCATGTTTCCAAAGTTCATTATAATCCCATCATAGGAGTCTGGTAGTCCAGCTAGCATAGAGTATGCCAGATCTTCATCCTTTACTTCACATCACGCTTCTCTGAGATGATCACTGCAGGTCTTTAATCTTGATAGGTAATTTATCATATTTTCTTCTTCGATGAACTTAATGTTCACGAATTGTTTCTTGAGTTGAAGAATTCGCGCCCTTGATTTCGGTTCAAATATTTGTTCCAGGGTCGTCCAGGCTTCACTTGCAGTCTTACAGTCGATAACGTGTATTTGTTGCTCTGTAGAAATTGATAGAGCAATCGTTGCCAGTGCCTTTTCTTGTTTAATTTTTGTCTTCTCATATTTTCTTTGATCCTCATCAGCGTCGATCGTTTCTTCGTTAATTACACATTCCCATAATCCTCTTTCGATCAGAAGCATCTTCATGTTAAATTTCCATGATCGATAATTGCTGCCGGTGAGCTTCTCGACGTTCAGGGCAAGCGCTTGGGAAGACGACGCCATCTTGGTTTCACTTACTTTTCGTTCTTTTTATGCAGCTAACCACGTTCTGCTACCATGCTACCATCTCTGCATTAAATGAAATTGTCAAAATAGCTCTAGAACATGAAAACAAAGAATATACAGCTATAATCGCAGTTGATATAAGTGGAGCGTTCGACAATGCATGGTGGCCAATGGTGCTGAAAAGACTAGATGAGGACAACGTTCAAGCTTCAATAATAAAACTACTACAGTCTTTTCTTAATAATAGAAGAGTGAGATTTAGATACTCATCAAATGAAACCCACAAAAAATTATGCAAGGGATGTCCACAGGGTGGGCCTATATCCCCTACAATATGGAATATTATTCTAAACGATTTATTGAATAACTATTCAGAATCAAACAGTGAAATCATTGCTTATGCGGATGATTTAACTGTGATATGTTGGGGAAACAACTTGACAGAACTTCGGAATACAACAGGAAAGGTCATGGGGAGAATATTAGACTGGTGTGGGAACAATAAGTTGACCGTATCTGAAGAGAAAACGAAAATCTTATACTTGTTTAATAGCAAAATAGCTGCAAAAATTCCTAACACTATCACTGCCAATCGGGTTAAAAAACTGAAGATTATGGGAATAACTTTTAAAAATCATAGAAATAAAAACAAATTGGATTTTGTTGTGTGTGCCCCATATTGATGAGATTATTACTAAGACAAATAGAGCTAGTGGATACCTAATTGGATTAACCGGGAAAGCATGGGGACTGGACAGTAAAAGAAGAATAGAACTCTACAATTTATACAATTCAACATCTTTAAACTGTACTCATATTGTTGCTAGAACACCAAAGCTCACGGATTTTATTGAAACAAATATACTAAAAATGAATATTGGATACAAAAAATCAGATCCAACTAAAAGAAAAATGATATCTAATTTTATAAACCAGAAATTTGAAGAATACTATGGAGGTGCCAATGATAATTTCAAGGGATTCTTTGATACTTCAAGAATTCCTAACTACGTTCAACCCAACTTCTATAACGTTCAATTTTTTACTGGACATGGTGACTTCAACACATATTTGTTTATAATCGGCAAAATTGGTTCACCTGCATGCACTTGTGGAAACGAACAACAAACCCCTGAACACCTTCTGATAAACTGTCCATTAACTTCTGATCTAAGGGAAGAAAACCAACTTTACCTGACTAATACAAAACAAGCTGCTTGCAATAAAGACCAATACATAAAGTTTAATAGATTCTGCAGGATGTATATTTTGAGGCGAAAGTGTTGACTGTACATATTTCAAGCTACTACTTATAATTGCTATTTGTAAAATTTGATATCAACGTTTAATTTTAAGGATTTCCAATGTTCAATTGTATTAATTGTATATAATTTAAAATATACACGCAATTATCCAAATTGTGGATATGGCGTGTCTCTCCCAACTGTTAAATAAATAAATAAATGTTGTGGGTCGGTGATGCAAAAGAACAGCCAAATAAGTGATTTTATAAATATAGTATTATTATTAGATATAAGGATATATATGTTGACAAAAGAATAGCAACCGCACACAGCAGTAGAACAAAAGCAGGCTTAAGGTATATACAAGTAAGAAGACCGTAGAGGTGGGCCGTTCCCATTGGTCAGTTATCTTCATGCAGCGCCTCCAAGCGGCGCCCCCGTCCACGCTTCTCTCATCAAATATTCTACTCGAGATGGGGAAAACAAAATCGAGGAAAATTTTCTATTAGGGCTTTTGAGAAATGAAAGATAAAATAAGTTGTGAGAAATCAAAGTGAATGCGCTTTGTAGCATTGTTGAGTAAAAAGAAAAGAAAAAGGTGCCTAAATAATATTCTACTCGAGATGGGGAAAACAAAATCGAGGGAATTTTCTATTAGGGCTTTTGAGAAATCAAAAATAAAAATAAATAAATATCAAATTAAAAGAGAACCAATGAGTTTTCGTTGAGAAAAATTTGTTCAGTGGTTGAGAAAGTAATTGGTTTATGAACAAAAAAAAAAAAGTTGTTATATAAATGGTAAATATTTGATTAACATTAATTTTTTTAACATCATGAAACGCGATATCCCAAACTCAGAGATATTTGCGTCAATACCTTTCACTGCATTACAGCAATTCGGCTATATACAATCCTGTTCAATTCATTGTTTTACATAAATTAACTAAAGAAAATTGTCCAAAGAGAAAAACAAACAACAAAGCAAAACACACAGAGCAAGCATCGCAGTTCTTTTTTTTTTCTAAGATTCCTTCTCTTTTTTTCCAATTCAAGAGAAAGTTGTATATGTATTTACAAAATTGATCAAAATTTTTATCTTTTCTTTTTTGTCTACAAATTCATCAAGCTGTCCAATACGACCAAATCTATTTTCCCTAAAATCCCGGAAAATTGGGCACTCCAGAAGTAGATGTCTCACGTCTTGAATTTCACCTCTGCAGAAGCATCCTGGTTCCTTCACCGCGCCGATAGTTGCCAAAAATTTCCCAAAATTGCCATGATCTGTAATGAATTGGATATTATAAAAATTTGGACGGAAAAATCTTGGAATTCCAAATACGAAAAAGCTTCTAATAATTTCATTAGTGTTCTAAAAAAAATTTCATTTTTGCGTGTAAGAATGATTTGACTATACTTGGAGCATGGGGTTCGTAAGTAATTAGATCTTCAATGGACAGTTGAGCTAGATCAAATTTGATTATTCTGGATTCTATATAGTCTGTTAGGAGTGGAATTTTTGCCAAGCTATGCACACAGTTTGATGAAGTGGTTTTGTATGCTCTAACTGCCCATAAAATGATCTGGTACTGCATGGAGTTCAGTTTGTGTTTACAACGATTGTTTAAATATTTGAACCAAATTTCAGAACCGTATGTAAGTACAAGCCTAATGATTGTTTTAAATAAAGTTAACCTCTTTTGAATGTCTAAACCCCACATATTGCCACTTAGTGAACATAATAAATTTTTCATACGTCCTGCCTTACACAGAATATCATTAACATGCGGTGTAAAGTTAACTTTATTTTTCCATTTATGATTAGAAAATTTCATTCCCAGAATTTTTACTTGCTTGACCGGCATTATTATATTGTTATTAACCTTAATAAGTATTTTTGTCTGTTATGTAGGTAAAGCATATTAGTCTTCTCTGTACTGATTGTTAATTTATTTCTATTACACCATTGGATCACATAATTTAAGGTGTATTCACTTGCGGTTTTTAGTCCTTCAATAGTCTTATTCCAGCAAATTATTGTAACGTCATCTGCATAACATATAATATCTGCATTCATTGAATCAAAATTCATCAACAAATCATTTAGCAAAATATTCCATAGAAGTGGTGATAAAGGTCCACCCTGTGGACATCCTTTAGTTAGTTTCTGATAAAAAGTTTCTGATTTGTATGTAAATTTCACCTCCCTTTCATTATTCAAATATGATTTTATGATCTGTATTAAATCTGAGGGAACATCATCATTATCCATTCTTTTTATAATAGCAGGCCACCATGCATTGTCGAATGTACCCGCAATATCTATAGCTATCAAGGAAGTCAATTATTTTTGTTTATGTTTCAATATTGTTTCTATAATTTTATCCATTCCAGTAATTGTTGATCTGGATTTCATATAAAACCATGCTGCCTTGAGCTCATTAAATTATTCTCTAAATAATAGTTACTTAATTTATTTTTTATTATATTCTCAAATGTTTTAGAGAGATTAGATGTCAATGATATAGGTCTATAACTTTTATTTATTTCATAATTCGTTTTGCCTGGTTTTGGAATTATTTTTAAGAATGATTTTTTCCATTCATCCGGATAATATCCCATTTCTATACATTTATTGAATAATTTATGCAGAATTGGGATTTTTTTATTTTAGCTTGTCTAATCATATTGTTACTAATGTAATCAGAACCCAGTGCTTTTTTTAATATTTGTTTTTAAAATTGTTTCCTTTATATTTCCTTAGATTCGATATGAACACTACTTTTATTTTTATATTTAGGCGTATAATTTCTAATCAAAATATTATCATCTTTATCCAAACCTCCAATATCATCCTGAAATAGATCGTTCATTAAACTTTTTATTTTGTCGATCTTTAAATGATCTGGTAAATTATCTATTACTGGTAATCCTAAATTTCTATTTTTCGATCTCAATGACTTGAAAATCCTGTAAGCATTACCAAATGAGTTATTTGAATGACTTTCTTCTATAAAAATTCTCCAACTCGCTCTTTTTGCCTTTTTACTTTTATTTAAATATTCATTTCTCATTGATTTATAGGTCTTTTCAAGGACCTTTCCATGTCGGCAATACAAATTTCTAATTTAGTGGAAATCGTTTTTCATTTTCTCCAGCTTCCCATCCCACCAGTATATATATTTTTTATGATTTATGCTTCTTGTCTTGGCATTTAGTGACAGATAAGCTGCCTCTTTAATTATTTGTGTGAGAGTCTTTACAATGTTGTCAATATCTTTGATGTTTTTCGCGTGGTTTATCATGGTGATAATATTATCTACGTCTTGTATCGCTATTTTTTCGGTAAATGTTTTCCAATCAGCATCTTTTTCTATAAATTTCCATGTTGAGTTTTGAATTGTCCTTTGCCTGTTAAAATTATGATAAATGTCAAAGGTTATTGCTACGTGATCTGAAATGTGCGTCAATATAGTCGTCTTCCAGTTTTGTACCAAACTTATTGATTTTTTGTTTGGAATCGTAAGATCTATAAAGCTAGAATTTCGGCAGGTGGGTATCTTAAGATTATGAATAAATAGGTTATGTTCATCTATGATGGAGTGGAATTTGAAACCATTGGAGTTTGTTGTCGGATCAAACCAGACTGGGTGTCTAGAATTGAAGTCACCACATAGTATAATAGGTTGCTGATTGTAGGTCTCCAGAAGCTCTTGGATAAATATTTGATTAAGATAAATGGTAAATATTTGATTAGGATAAAATGGTAAATTTGATTAAGATAAATGGTAAATTTGATTTTAAAAATAAAAAAAAAATGTAAATGAATGGGATGAAGAAAATGTAGAGAGAGAGATTCTCAAACTCGCTTTGTGATGAAACTAACATGCCAATGTATCCAAGTCACGCGGCGCAACCAGTTCTTTTTATTTGCCTCGTAGATTTTTGTCTTTCCTATGCGACTCATGGGTAGAAACATGATCTTTCCCAAAAGTACATTTATATTATGTACACTGGAGACATGGGAATATAATTAACCGTAAGTGTGTATGGTGTGTTTTGTGGTTATTGTCTTCAAGATCTCAATGCCGAGTGTATTATGTTAATATGTCCCGAGCCTTAATGCGTTCTAGGGATTTTTATGCAATTCCCTAGGGCACTTAAGATATGCTCGCCCGATATCCACTTTTTTTTATCGGGAGGTTGTAACCGGAATCGGATCTTTGAATACAGGGTTCGAAGAAAGTCCTCGACCCTTCTAAAGTGGTTGTTTATTCCTTTCGGAAGAAAAGTAAGCTCGAAAGCTTTGCTACCTAATTTTTCCTATTCTTTAAGTGGTAATGTTCGTGCTTTTGTTCGTATTTAACCTTGAGATCTGAATGTTGTGCATTGGTCATGAGTGTAATGGTAGGATCTAAATGATTGTCAGGTTCGCTGTTCGCCAGTTTGGTTGTCAATGGTTCTGTTGAAAAAATGTCTGGTATAGGGATATTAAGTGGAAACGTGTAATCGTTCCTCTGTCGTAGATGGTGTATTTTTGGTATTGTTGATGTTGTGTGTGTGGCATTTTTGTGTACGGGTTTAGTTTGTTTATGTGGACTGTATCGATGTCTCGTTTGAGAGGTTGGTTGGATTCATCGATACGTTTTGTTAATTGGCAGGTTGGACAGGTTTTTACCTGTTGTGCAATGTCTTGTGTCATGTTCTGCCAATAATATTGAGCGGAGATGAGTCTCGTAATCTTTGAGATGTTTGGATGGTTGTATTGGGTGTGTACTGATTGAAGTAGTTTGTGGGTGAGTGTTTTTGGAATTATGATTTTAGTTACACCTTTTCGGGAAACGGTATGCAGTCCATTGTGATCAATGGTCAAGCTAGAATTTCCCGATGGGGAAGGCCGAGGAGTCTTAATGAGGGAGGCGTCTAAGAAGCCACAGAACGGGTTACGAGTTATGACGTCCGTTTCATATTGTTGTACTCCGTTTATGTAACAAACCTCATATTCGTATCTTGATAGTCTTAATCTCCATCGAAATATTCTGCCTGACGGGTTTTTGATCCTTTTAAGCCACTGCAATGCGGGATGGTCAGAAAATATAGTACATTTTCTGTCCATCAAACAGACGCGGAACTTATCCACACTCTCAACGATTGCTAAGCACTCTAGTTCAGATATGGAATAGTTCCGTTCGTGTGAACGCAGGGAGCGACTGAAATTTTGGACGGTGTAGGTTTCCCCATCAGGGTGGACCTGTTTGAGGACGCCGGCGATGCCGAGTGTTGAGGCGTTACAGTACACCTGCATGGCAGACCTTCTTTGTAAAGGTGTAAAACGGGGTGTGTTGTAAGGCTTTCTTTCAGGCTAGTGAACGCTTTCTGGCATTTGTCATCCCAGACCCACGTCACATCCCCTTTTAGAAGGTTGACAAGTGGCGTCCGCAAGCGGGCGTAGTACTGAATGAACTTTTTGTAAGCGTTCACAGCGCTTAAGAAAGATCGCAATGTTTTGAGATTGTATGATTGTTGGATGGCGTGAATTGTTTCGATGTTTAGTGTAGATGGTGTGGTTGTATTGGTGGTGGTCATGCATGTGTCTGCGTGGTGTTGTTGTCGCCTTTTGGTGCGAGTGTCGCGCTTGTGGCGATGTTTGCGCGTGTGACTGTTGTGTGACGACGTGTGGTCATGTGTGTGCGTTGTGTGTGAACTTTCCTGTTTGATGGATACTGTCTGGATATTGTTGTTGTGAGTGTCGCGCTTGTTGCGATGTACACGTGCGTGACGGTTGTGTGTTGACGTGTATGCTTAGTGTGAGAGTTGTCCTGTTGGAGGGACACATTTTGTGCATTGTCGTTGTGAGTTGGAGCCGTTGTGGCCTTGTGCATTGAGGGTATATAATAAAGGCAATTGGCCTTAGTGAAAAAATGGTGTTGTGCATGCGCGTGACTAGATTGGCATGTTGGCAATTGGGTTTGGACCAATGGATGCGCGCATTGTGTGCCATGTGCGGAAGGTTTGTGTGCATGGTGAGTCCTTTGTGACACCGCTTGGCATTCCCAATACGTGCATTCATTGGTTAGGTGAGCAAAGTGATAGGTAGTGGGAGACAATAGAGCGTCAAGCTGGAACATAGTGCCTTGGTTAAAGTCTATTGTTATTTTGAATTTTCGGAGGGGGTATCTATGCCGAGAATTCCAAATGGTAGAGGTGCTTCCACCACATGGAAATTCTCTTTTTTGGTTAATTTACCTATTGTCATGGGGAGGAATATTTTACCTATTGTTGGTACAAGACCGTTTATGGCCTGTAGGTCTATAGACTGTTTTTTAAATTTTAATTTAGGGAGGTTAGTTTTAAAAATTTTATAGAGGTTATGGGGCACTATGTTCAAGCTTGCACCTGTATCAATTAGAAAAGGGGGTGACAGTTCAGGGGTTAGGGACAGTTTCATCGTCAATTGGCTGACAAAAAGGGTTTGGTGGTGCCTTCCTACCTGATTGACGAAAGGCTTGGGCGTGTTGTGGAGGTGTGGGACGCCAAGCGTGTTGTTGAGTTGGGGCTGTTTGCACTGCCCGCGTGTTGAGTTGGGGCGGTTTGCACTGCTCGTGCGCTCGCGTGTTGAGTTTGTTTGGATGGTGCAGTCCACATACTTGTTCTCCTCTGGGCGCTGGTGTATGGGTCCGGCTTGGTGGGTGGTGGCTCCTCGGGGTGGCGCGTCAGGTAGCCTGGCAACATGGCGGCGGTGGCTCCGTCCATTTCCCGGTCGGTGGCTCGGAGGAGTCGGTGGGCGGCGTATGTCACGTCGGCGGGGGCCCGGTACGTTACCGCGCGTCGGGTCAAATTTACTTCCGTGAGGGCAGCCGTCAACTGGAGCAAAATCTCCGCTAGGGTGCGTCGTGCGATCTACTTTCTCTCCCTTACCACGCCGCCGCTCTGTTTCGTTTCTTGGTCTCGTTCGTTTTCCATTATATCCTGTCGACTCGCTATATTTGAACTTTTTGGGTGATTGTTGTTTGATTGGTTTTGGATGGTTGGTTGTTTGTCGTAAGACTCTGTTGACTTACTTGGTGGTTGATGTGGGCGCAGTCGTTTTGGCTGAAATGGTAAAGTTTTCTCACAGGGGAAAATAACGAGAAAGGACACAGGATTGGATTGAGAAATAGGCCAGCGATCAAGGGAGAGAGGGGCTTTAGACTATTCGTATTTGACTAATGGCTAGATTGTTCACATGCTGAAGATTGACTAATCTGGATGATGAGAAGGGATTAAGCGTACTGCTTGCTGTGGTGTCCAGCTCCTAACTGCCTAACTTGAGTCCGAGATTTAACTCATTAACTCTCCAGTGCTCTCATTGGTGGATTCTCGTCTCGTGGTGGCTTCTGATTGGATCTTAGCTAGTCCTGCTGGACTCTGATTGGAGGTAGCTAACCTCATTGTCTTTGTCATGTTTTAACATGCTCCCGGAAGAAGAAGGTTTTTGAACTCAGTTTTATTAGTTCCTGGGTAATAACTTTTGCTTCCTGGATAATAAAAACCTGTTAATGATTGTTTCTTCTCTGATGCCTTTTCTCCCAGATTCGCTAGGCCTATCCTTTATTAAAATCTTTAGATCACACATTGCATATATATTGTGGTGGGGTTACATCTAGTTATATACTAGTTATTTAGACAAGCGTATTTTTATTAATTTTATGATTGCATAGTAATAGCTTGTTTTGCTTCTTTGAAACGTTGAATTTGTCATCCTTTTTATCCCGATATGGTATGATTTACAATAGTTGCTTACATGTCGGTACAATCACGATAAAATTCCAAAATGGCGGTCAATGGGACGCGTACAACGCCCGACTTTCAGCTCATGTTACATCCAACTTTATGGCTAATAATTATATTTATTTAGTCTTATTTACCACAAATCTAATCATTAAAGTGATAAAGCAGTATAAATCTATTTATATATTTTACCAGCGTTTAATGTTTATGCATTATTTTTTAACTTAACCTCCCCCACAATTAAACTAGCATATTTCGATTTTATATTGTACGGATATGATATGCATAGGGACGGCCCCCATATTTAATATATTCTTTTAGTTTTAAACGCTAGAATGTTTCATAAATAACATTTCTTTTTGTATGAAGTTATTGAGTGTTATACAAATAATCCACATGTCATCCTTAAGATAATTCTTTTATTTTTTTTCTTTTCTTCAGTGACCCATATCGCGATTATTTCTATCTAGTTATCGCAAATATATACATATCGCACTTTAGATTATTATGAAAAACGACATGTCTATCTCTAAGATTTTCTTGTTGATTCAAAGGGCGTATACCCCCCCCTAGGACAAATGTTTAATTTCATCGCCTTCTTTTTAACGTATTTAGATTATAAAAAATTGGTCAACTGAATTCATAATATTTGCTGGAACTTTATCCCTTTGGTACTTGTGAGCAAATTCCGACTAATATTTTAATTATATATATCTAGTTTATCGCAACATTTTATTGCAAACACTTGCGTACCAATACCACGATAACCCAGGTTGTTTTCCTAGTTAATATAATCCTTCGAGTGTAGAATTTCGACACCTTTCCACATTTTTCTTTTGGTACAACCTACAATATAGGCATTTGCGTGATGGTACAGTCACGATAAAATTCAACATGTCATAATTAAGATTTACCTTTTTTTAAAATGAAATTTCCAACGATTCTGTCCACTTCCCTGAAGCACCTTTCCTAGATTGAGGACGAATAAAGACATCATTATCAGCATCTAATTACAATAAATAATCGCCAGCAGAAGGTCCGACCAGATACGGATTTAAGCCCGTGTATATTTAGCATTTTCTTTACTAACGGGAAAGGGATTGCTTTGTCAAGGCAAATGTAAGAGAATGTATATCAACAAAAGTCATGGTATTCTGATGGTATGGGTTTGAGCATCTCCTTTCAATTAAGACCCACTTCCCTTTGAGAAAACGAGAGAGATATTCCAATAGTGTTGATTCAATATATAAAATGTCAGATTTCTTATAATTATCGTGTTTTATAGAGGCAAGCTCCGATTACGCTCACGAATCAGATATGTGGTTCCTTTCAATGATAATAGTGTTTAGATATAGTTTTTTTTTTCATGAAAAATCTGGACAGTCTAGATCCTGGAGTTAGAGTGGAAATCTAGATAAGGTGGCTTAATCCGCTCAACGCAGATAGCTCCAGTGATTAATTAAGACAATTCTAACTAACAGGGTGTTCAAAAAGGCAGAGCCTCAAGGAATTAGTCACGTCAAAGGCAATGTTTGCGCGGGGGTCTAGGAGTAATGATAGAAAGGTTTTACAGCGATCCAGCTAATAACAGTTGAATAAATAAAATAAATGGATAACCATATTGAATAATAATGCCAGTGGGAGCAGATACCACTATAGTATAAGTAAGCTATTTTTTTTTTTTTGAACCATACATGAGTTTAACAAGAAACTGACGCCTTAAAGTGGCCTTCTCATTGGGACTGATTGAAGTTGCTACTGATTAGGAGAAGTGTAGAGTGTTAGGCCAGTGTATTAAGAAGAAATTGAAAGGACAGTTGAACTAATAAAATTAACTAAGATACAAGATTAAGATTCCTACTTGGTTCCAATTAATTTCAATTACCGCGATGAGACGGTATTATAAGTCGGGGGAAAGTTGATTTGGTCGCATAAGGGATGGCCTCTTGGACGTGACAAAGATCACCATTGATATCTTATTGAATGCCGGACGGGATTCGCGTGTAACAGCCAATAAACCAAGTTTCACCCTAAAGTACCTGGGTGGCAATGAGAGAGACGGCATAGTCTATATTCAACGATATACACTGGTCAAATGTACGATTCTTCCCACATCAATGTTTTGACAACCACTTCATTCTGAAAGGAGCAACGAGTTCTAACCCTAATATTAAGGCCCTTTAGAGCGACATTTCCTGTTGCATAAAGTAAAAACGAATGACAATGAATTTTACCTAGGCCAACTGTTACCAGACGAACACTTATGACCTACTAGTAGGGCTCCATTCATCCGCGTGAATATGTCTTAGATAAACGACTTAATTCTATAAGCTACTACCCTGTGAATTAAGAGTTGTCAACAACGTTAAGAACTTCCTTTGGGACGAGAGGAATTGCATAGTCTGATTCAACCAGAGTACAATATTTATAAGATCATACCGAGTTATAGTTAGCATCTAGAACCTACAATTCTGTGAAAAGCTTGCATAATTTCTTGAAGAGGATATTGTTCAGCAAAGTTGTAGGACAGCCGACTTTTGTACATATATATCTCTGTTTTTCCATGATAAGGTTGCCCTATCTCGCATGGAGGGAGACAATACTAAAGAAGAGTGACCTGTCAAATTCCCAATAACTACAGTAAAGTTTACTGACCGTTCTAGACAGGATTTCTAAGACCGCCGAGATAAGCTTATCTCTTGAAAGGGGGGAGGCAAAAGGGAGACAGAATAGAAGGAAATTTCATGCTTGCAAATAGGAGGGTAGGTCGTCAGCTTTGATAAGAAGTGACAGGAGAGGACCAGATTCCCAGAAAGGACTCCCGAGATATCAAAGTAGATTAGCGAATATTAGGATTGGTTCCCGATGACGGGTTTCGAGGAAATTCCAGAGGGATGAAAAGGCGTTGAAATGTGTTGAAAGCGATGGAAGAGAGATGCGAGAAAGGTGATGAAAGAGTGTTGAAAGGTGGTGTAGAGCGTGGAAAAGTGTTGAAAGATGTTGATAGTGTTGAAAACGATGAAAAGGGTGAAAAAGGTGGAAATCGATAGAAAGAAAATGAAAGAGGATGAAAAAGCGTTGAAATGTGTTGAAAGCGTTAAAAAGGTGATGAGAAGGAGACAGAAAGATGTTAAGAGATGTTGAAAAGAGTTGAGAGGTGACGAAAAGGGTGGAAATCGAGATAGAAAGGTGTTAAAGGAGTGTTAAATGGTGCTGAAAGAAAGAAGTATTAGAAAGATGCCGAAGCATGTCGAAAATCGACAGAGAAAATTGTAGAAAGATACGGAAAGATGTTGAAAGAGAAAGAATTGAGGAAAGTTGATAAAGGGTTTGTAAAAAGAAGATAAAGGTTGACAGAAAGATGGTGGGAAGATGATAGGAGAAGGTGCGCTCAACGTTTATAGAGTAGTTGTTGACTGCACTATTGGCTCGATAGAATGAATTTGACTCTTCATCATGTAGCGTTAATGGATAATTTGTTCTAGCCTAGAGGCCAATATTTGTAAATAGTACAAAATATGCACTGGGAGTTTGTATAAGCTAATCTGTCTAAAGTTCAGTAACTGTATGCATTAATCTATATGTATAAGTCCATATTAGTTATAATGTTATGTTATATTAAATAACAAATATGTATTCCTTTTTTTGAGAAGCCAGAATTTCCTTAAAGAACTTCAGTTTTTTTTCTGGCTACAATTTTTATTTTAGTGTTGATATATAATTTTAAAGAGTTACTCAGTTTAAAAAGAGAGATTAAGAGGAACGTGGTAAGTTTCTTTATTAAGTGGTATACGAGCTTTCGGACGTCAGCCGTCCTTCATCAGGTATTGACCCTGTTACTCAGTTTCTTTTCTTTTTTAAACAACACTTTGTTCTTAGTGATAGGCTGTGATTTAAAGAGTTTTCAGCTTTCTTTTATTTTTAAGCTACGAGTTTGTTTTAGTGTTGTAATGAATCTTAAAGTTTCAGTTTTTCTTTTTATTTTAAGCTACATATTTGTCTTAAGTGTTAGGATGAATTTTAAGGAGTTTTCAGTTTTCTTTTATTTTAAGCCACAATGTGTGCTTTAGTCATAAATGATCATTGTAAAGGGTTTCAGTTTCTTCCAGTTTTTCTTTTTTAAGGCTACAACCTTGTGTTTGTGTTAGATGTTCATTGTAAGGAGTTTTCAGTTTTCCTTTTTTTTTATTGAAGATGCTATTCTGTATTAATAGCAGATTGTGATTTAAGACTTAAGTTCAACAGTTTATTTTGTTTTAATTTTTTTGTTTAGGGTTCTGAACTTTGGTTCAACTTTAAAATTAGATAAAGGGACTTAGACGCACTAGATACTGCTGTGCTTATAACCTATTCACTATGGGCGAGCTCGGAATATGCGTTGGGTTAAAACTTGACACCCTGTAATCCCTTATGTCCAGGAAGCAGCCCAAAGAGAATTTCTAATGAGAGTGTGTAAGGCAGTTGTGGTCAAAGAGTTGATATGTTAGGATAACAAGTGATCCCTGTTGTTAAACTCCAGAGCGGGTTGGGTATTGAAAGCCTTACGATTCCAAAGGAGGGGTTTAGCTGAATAGCAGGGAAGGGAAGACGCCAATAACCTTATATAGGAAGTAGGGTTGGCAGACACTTGTAGATCTATCATATCTGGCAATGAGGTAAATGCTCGAAGTTCAGTTCGCTCCATTTAAGTGCTAGTTTTGATGATTCGTTTGTTTAGACACCAAGTGTCAAGATAAGAATATTTTTCAAACTGTTAAACGCACAGTTATAATGTTAGGTTAGATTTCAGATTTGTTTGTTGACAAGCAACATATTTTGATTTATTTATCTATTTAAATATAGATAATTCATATTAGGGTTTGTAAGAGGCACTTCATTTGAGTAAATAGGGCTTTAGTCCCCAATTTGTTTTAATTAGGTATATTTTATTTGATTTCACATCTGTCCTGGAAGATTCCATTATTGTTAAAGCTTATTGAGAATGATAATTGAGTACTTTGGTTTCTATAGCAGCTTTGAACTTTAAGATGAATTCCCTCAGTGACTGGATTTTTTTTTGTATGAATGTGAGGAGGAATAAATGTGTATAAAAATTTAAAACTCTTATATTGTTAGACCAAAGGTACGTTAGAATAGTGTTAAGGAACTTAATAGGTTCGATTTTAATTTTTGATTTCTTTATTTGCTAGGATCGATAGCCTCACAGGACTGTACAACTCTATTGATAGGAAGGTATTCGCTCCCTTTGCTAGGCCTCCTTTTAAAGGAGTATAAATATGATTTATTTTATTAGTGTAATTAATTACTCCATTTCATCATATAAACTTGAATTTTAAGGGTCGTAGATGATGACCATGTCTCGAACCTCAGACTGGGGGATTGTGGGAGGTCACGGTCAGACCAAAAGCCTACAAACCTCTCCTCATTAGAGGGAACGGAGAGGTATCAGGTGAACTTTGTGCTAGGTGGGGGATTTAGTTGCCGATGTCGCAAGCTAAGTGTACAGCGACAAACCTCGGATAACCGATCTGACATCGTAGTTTACGACGCTTTAAGCGTGGCTGAGATGAGGGTGATTCAGACGGGAGGTTGGGAAGGATCGGCACGTTGGAAGCTCTTCTATATATTGCGCAGCCTGGAACCAATCCTCTATGGACAAACTTGGAACATGTGGTGGGTAAAAGTGAATTCCCTATAACACTCCTTGTCTCTAAGTCAAAGTCTAAAGGGGGTTTCTAATGAGGGTTAACAATTAGAGCGTGTGAGAGATAAGTTACAATTAGACGAGGCGATTCCGTCTACAGATTTTAGGTACCAGTTAGCAAAGTGACAGATGGACTGTCCTGATTCTTTGTGTGTTATATCGCCCCAGGCTAGCAAAAGTTAATCACCTAATTAAAGACTATTGTCTACCATACGTTTAGTTAGAACGAGTTCAAGTCTAAATACCAGTTAGTAAGTAGAATTTTTTTTAACGAGAGTAACTCATTATAAGATAAGATAAATTTTAAATTTGTTGGACACCTAAATGAGCTTTTGAAGCAGATTACCAGAACAAGCCAATACTGTATGCCAGATTGAAGAAGGAGGAAGTTTTTAAGGGGGGATTGAATATAATTTTTTTTTGGCTGAGAAGTAGCCCAGAATAGTGAGTTTATATATGTATATTTTTTTTGGAACAAAGAGTCAAATTTACAGAGGGATAATAAGAACCAAAGTGTGAGAAAATATATATCGTAAGGTGTAAGTTAGACCTAGGTTGTTAGTCATCATCATTTATTCCTTCGAGGTTAATTTATGTATTTTAATAAAGTGAATTTATTGATTAAAAATATGAGTGCACATTCTATAGATAAATGAAAAAATGTATAATAGAAGTTAACAGCAGTATTCAACTAAATACAAAGAGAAGTAAGATTAACACAAAGCAATAACGCGCCATCTATACATATAAAATAAAAGGATTTAAAAGCGCGAATGTTTTTTTTATACATAAAACAAACAACATGCATAAAAGCAGAATGATCCAATACAATATTAGAGCTCTGAGAAGCGGTCTGGTGGATTAAATTGGCGAAACCGCTGGGAGGGTTCACCACTGATGAGCCAAGCCCTCCCAATATATTTTTTCATCGCAGTAAGGACAGTAGAAGTTTGTTTTATGTATAAAAGAAACATTCGCGCTTTTTAATCCTTTTATTTTATAAGAAGTAAGATTGTCACCCCAGATAGGGTAATTTGGGAATAATCTGGTCTAAAGAATTACTGACTACTAAGATTTCTATTTTTTTCCATCATGGTTAAGAGGGGCGGGGAACACGTCAGACAAACACTCCCAGTGACAAGTTAGTAGGAACAAATTTTTAAATAATACATGTAAATTTTGAAGTATTCGCGTAATGCCCATGATCCTCAGTGCATATTTATTTCTTTGTTATATTATATATTCAATAATACCATTTACCATGTATAATTTTTATTATTATATTCATGTATATTTATATATATATATATATAAGGTACAATTTGATTATAGACGTAAGATGTCGGGACCAAATCCAAACACATGATGTGTGACATTTTGGTAGCAGCGTCGTTACCATCTTCAGACAAGATGCACTAAATAAGTTTAGCTACAGCGTATATATATATTTTGTTTATTTATCATAATGTATCCCCCATATCAACGTTATTTCTTTCCCATATATCATATTCATCCAAATTTTGGCGTATTTATTACCCTGAAATAGTATTTACTCATTTAAAATATACCACCCACCATGTATATTTCCTTTCTTATTATATTCAGGTATATTTATATATAGATAGAGCACAGTTTGAATTATAGACTATAAAATCAAGATAACGAGGCCGATTCCAGAATAAATAGATAGTGTGTGACATTTCGGTACCAGCGCTGTTACCATCTTCAGACTAATGTACTGAATGAAAAGGTTTAACCACAGCTTATATATTTATTTGTTTATCATTGTATATCCTATATATATCAAGCCATTTCCTTTCTACGTATAGCATATTTTCACTTGAATTTTTTCGTAGCATTGTATACCTTATATATCCATGTCATTTCTGTCTACCCTATTATTATTGTCATTTGATCGAATAGGCCATTTAATTTTGTCTTATATAACCTTGTATAACCATTTTTTATGTATCTCATCATATATAGTTAATAATTTTTTTTAGATGTGTTTTAGGAATTGGACATATCTACATTTTACACGCACAATTCCTTGGCGCCCATATGATTATGTTTATCTAGGACGGTCTAAGGGTCTGTTTGTACAGAATCTGGGTCTAGACCACTTCCCCATCCCCACCTATAGAGCTGCGGCCAGGAACGTGTGGATTCACCTCACATCTGGGCCAAAACCCTCTGGCATACAGACAGCGAAAGATGGGCTTAGTAATTTGCCCATTAAATGGTAGGATAAGATTTCCTTTCAATATTACGATGAGTTAACCTGTCCTAGGTTCCATGAGCCGTTTGTTTTCCCTTTGCCTGAGTGTCGGTGACTGCATATACTGGTATCGTAAAAAAATGCATTTCTTCCAAAATCATATTTCTCATAGAGCATGAACAGATCTGAATTGGAATAAACACATTTTTTCACTCTGGCAGAGGAGGAATTGTTGGGCCAGATTTTCCACCAAATAGACCCAACAATGAAGCAAACATTTACATCATATATGCACAGTGTCTTGCCGGAGTGTTTGGTGTCCAGATGGAGATCCCACAACGGTGGCCGACGGTGCTCTAAAGGTCAAGGCAGAGGAGGACGCCCAATCGGGGATGACACTGGTGGCACCGTGACCAAGATACCGGCCGACCCTCCACAGAAGGACAACAACGAGGCGGATTGGAAAATGAGGAACTGGCTGCAACCCTGGGCGTGTACTCCAAGACCCGCTGTTGAAAGATGGAGAATTCCCCAACGAGGAATCTCAACGATGCTTTTAAGACCAGAAGCCGGGGAAGACGCCAGCTGGAGATGACACCTGTGCCTTTAAAGTCCAGAAAGGTGGAGATGACACGTATGCCTTTTAAGACCAGAGCCGGGGGAGGTGACCAGCTGGAGGTGACATCGGCCCTGTCTAAGTATCCAGAAGCCCGATGCAGACAGGCCCAGAGGAGGATATGCAAACCATGTAAATATGTAAATAGATGAATTCGTCAATCACCCTTTTATATGCAATGAAACGTCCAAAATCATATTACCTTTTAGGGAAATTTTAAGTCCATTCTTTATTCTAAAATGAATAAAACCAATTAAATACATACCCAGATAAATTGGGCATATTTCTCTGCTTTAAATTCTCTTAAGGAAAGGATTACTATATAAAAAAAATTACGGGATAGACACGTTATATTTATCAATTTTATTATTATCTCAAACTTTTCTTTTAATAAGAAGGAGTTTAATTTCGAATTTCTTAAAGAAGAAATTACTTTAAATTTAAAGAAAAATTTTTATATTTTATTATCCTTATTTTATCAATTTTTTTTATTATCTCAAACTTTTATTTTAATAAGAAGTTTAATTTCGAATTTCTTAAAGAAGAAATTACTTTAAATTTAAAGAAATTTTTTTTTTATATTTTATTATCCTTATTATTATTTTCAAATATTCTTTTAAAAAAAGAATATTTTCGTTTTTTTATTATTTTTAAATAAATATTCTAAGAATATTAAAGTAATTATTTTTTTACTCTGTAGGAAGATGACGATTTACCTTGGGGGGCTTTTTGAAAAACAACGGGCAGAGTTTCTTTTTCTTGAACGGGAGACGCGACTAGACGGGAGGTCCGGGGCGATGGGGTTGCCAAGACAAATTTGGAGATGGTATGTAGAGAAGATAAGGGTAAGTCCATAGACATTAATAGAATTTAATGTGTAGGCCTAATGAGATTCGTTTGTAAAAGAATAGTAATAGTTCTAATTTTATGGTATATAAACTCTACTATATAAAATACATATAGTGAATAGAGATTTTGGTCAATATGGTTTCTTTTTACACATTTCATCATCTTTATTAATCCATTTCTTTAGAGGTGGTATCTTGGTTGAATTACCAAGTCGCATATTCTCTAACCATTTTTTATACAGGAAGTATTATAATTTTGTTAAAATAATAATTTTTAAGCCTAATCTTGTTTGTCTACAAATGAAAGCTTGTAAATTTCATCGGGGTAAATAAAATTAATGTTTTAATATTTTAAAGTGTGTTGGTAATGCTTTATCCCTAATTAAATACAAATCATGTGTGAACCCTTGGTGTGTGCTATATTTCCTTTTGTATATGTATCTAAGTTTAATCTACTATGGTATACAATTACAAATGTTATTTTTTTTTGCTGAGCTAGGTCAGGTTCGAAGTAGGGATGTCCTTAAATAGGACTAAAAAAAATTACTCAACAATGCCTACTAGAGGGGAAGTAATCGCGGCCCTCGAAACCCTCCAGAAGCTGTCCAAAACCTCTGCGGATATTGATGTTCATTTTGAAGATGACCTGGATAAAATAAGAAGGGAGTGTCTGAAACAGTGCCCAATCAAATACCACCAAAAAACTATAACAGACTTTCTGAAGCCTACAGAGAAAACCCAGATATAGGATACTCTATGCATACTGCATATGCTGCATACACATAAACATTGTATGTACCAAGTATATTATGTAAGTTGTTTCTTTTGTTGTTCTTTTTTATTTGTGTTTTAAAATAAACTTATATTATCATGTTATTGCCTTACATTGTGATTATATTATCCATATTGTCTTTTAAAATAAAATACTTTATGTACATACATATACATAATTGTTGTTCCTTAAAATTATAAAATATTTTCATTAATATTGTTTTCAAATAAATGTATTCATTATTCCTCAGAAATGTAGTTTTCTTACTCATCAGTAGTACATAAGTATAACCCCCGGATACCACGAATTCAATTCTCGTCTAATACAAATTCGGTTTATACGAATTCTTTTAAGACGAAAAGGGTATTTCGTTCTCCCGTTGAGTTCGTCTTAACGAGGGATTACTGTATATATAAATAAATATATATATATATAATAATAAAAATATATAACAATAAAAGTTGTATTTCTTCATTTCACTAAAGTTATTGCAAATGGCGACGAGGATCTAAGCGTAAGTACCCAAAGAAAATAATTTGCTTTTGGATTTAATTTTTGATACTCTTGCAAATGGCTCGTTTCCAATTTAGTGATTTTAATGAAGAGGTTGAAAGTTTTAGCACGTTCTTTGAACGTTTAGAACAATTTTTAATTTTGGAAGACGCTAGCAAGGACAAAAAGAAGGCGTATCTCCTGACACTTATTGGAGCAAAAGCCTATGAGGTTTTAAAAAACTTATGCAGTCCAGAACTTCCGAAAAATAAGACCTTTGAGGAACTTACTGAAAAATTAAATACTCATTTTTCCCCAAAACGTTCAATCATAGTCCAGCGGTTCATTTTTTTTTTCAAAAGGATGCAAGAAACGGAAGAAAGTGTTTCGCAGTATTTGGTAGCGATTAAGCGGTTGGCAGCAACTTGTGAATTTGGAAACTTTTTGGAGGACTCTCTGAGAGACAAGTTTGTGTGCGGATTAAGCGATTCAAGAATCCAAAAGAAAATTTTGTCTGAGGGAGATGTTTCCTTGGCTCGGCTGATGGAAATTGCTTTGTCCATGGAGGCGGCAGAACAGAATATTAAATTATTTCATGCAGGGGAATTGGAAAAAAGCGAGGATAAGTTGCGCATTGAAATGCAAAGAGAATCGAAAAATGGAAAAAGAAAATGCAAACATTGTGGAAATTTGCATAGAGACTCTTGTAGATTCAAGGACGCAGTGTGTTTCAAGTGCAGAAAAAAAGGTCACATTGCCCCAGTATGTAGGAATCATGAAGTATATCCTATTAGGGAACAGGCGAGCCAACAGAATAGGATACATCAGATGGATGATCAGGGAGAGACGGAGGAATTGATCCAAAAAATTACATGCATGAGGACACCACACGATTATAGAATAAATACTACGACAAGTGACCCTCCCTATACCATAAGATTGAAAGTCGAGAAAAATTTTATAGATTTTGAATTGGATACAGGAAGTTGTCTAACCTTGATATCGGAGAATGATTTCAAGAAGTATCTTCCAAATGCACAGTTAAAAACTATCGGAATGATCATCAAGACATATGACGGGACAGTAGTACCAATTCTGGGCAAAGTTATCGTTAAGGTGGAATTTCAGGGCAAGACTTCAATGCTTCGAGCAGTAGTAGTCAAAGCTGAAAAAAGGCCCTGCTGGGGAGAGAATGGATAAATTTGTTGAAAATTGATTATTTTGCGGTGAACCAGATACCTTCGGAAATTGCTATTGCTGAATTTTTGAAAGAGCACCAAGTTTTGTTCAATGACACAGCAGAGCACATAAAAGGATTTACATTTTCAATGAATATTCGTGACGTCAGCCCAATATTTCATAAGGCTCGACCGGTGCCTTTTGCGATTAAAACGGCGGTTACAGAAGCTTTAGAAAATATGGTGACAAAAATACTTATATTGGGTGAGGAGTAGCCAGTGGGCAACTCCAGTAGTAGTGGTACAAAAAAAATAAGGAAATGAGAATTTGTTGTGATTTTAAGGTAACTTTCAACAGATTCTTGGATACAGCAGCTTATCCGCTCCCCACTCAGCAAGACTTGTTTGCTATCTTGGCCAAGGGGAAATATTTCTCAAAATTAGATTTGAGCAGCGCTTACCTGCAACTAGAGGTGGCAACGAGCACCCAGCCATTTTTAACTATCAACACACATAAGGGACTTTTCAGGTTTAGGAGAATGCCTTTTGGGATGGCTAATGCCCCTAGTTATTTCCAATCTGTGATGGATAGGGTTCTGGCTGGAATAGAGGGCGTTATTTGCTATATTGATGATGTCCTCATAGCTACAGTTTCAGTGGAGAAACACTTGGCTGTATTGAAAACTGTGTTTCTGCGTTTGGAAAAATACAACATTAAACTGAAGAAGGATAAATGTAATTTTGTGCAAAGAGAAATCGAGTATTTGGGCCATCTTATCAAGGAAGATGGCATCCGACCTTTGGATCACAAGGTGCAAGCTTTACAGAAGGCCAAGAGTCCGACAAACATCTCTGAGTTGAGGTCATTTCTTGGATTGGTGAATTATTATGGAAAATTTATTCCAAATCTACCGGATCTATTGAGGCCTCTTCACGAGCTGCTTCATAAAAAGAATTGCTGGAGCTGGACCAAGGAGTGTGAAGAGGCTATTGAAAAGTGCAAGAGTAGCATTACCTCTGAAAGGGTTTTAGTTCCGTACGACACCACATTGCCTTTGTTTTTGGCCAGGATGCATCCCAGATTGGAATTGGCGCGGTTCTGTCTCATGTCATCGGAGGCCAGGAAAGACTGATCATGTTTGCCTCCCGGACCCTATCAGGAGCCGAGCGCAACTATTCTCAGATTGAGAGGGAAGCTCTCGCAATAATTTATGGAGTGACCAAATTCCATCAGTTTATCTATGGGAGACGTTTACCCTGATAACGGATCATAAGCCGCTAGTGTCTATTTTAGGCCCAAAATCGGGAATTCCTACTTTATCAACTTCGAGATTACAGAGATGGGCGATAATTCTGTCTGCTTATACCTACGATATCAAGTTTAAAAAAACTCAAGATCATGGAAATGCATATCTTCTGTCACGTCTTCCAGTTGAGAGTGGGGAAACTTCGAGACTGGATAACATTTATGCACTGTCCTACATGGAGGATTTGCCAATCACGGCTGAAGAAATTCGAATTGAAACTCAAAAGGATGAAGTGCTATCAATAGTGAAGTGCTATACCCAGCATGGCTGGCCTGAGAGGGTGCCAGACCACCTCAGACCTTACTTTCAGAGAAAACTGGATCTGACTGTGGATGGAGAGTGTCTATTGTGGGGGATGCGGGTCATTATTCCTTCCTCTCTCAGACCGAACTTGTTGAGTTGCTTACACGAGACCCATTCAGGGATGAGCAAAATGAAGTGTGTGGCATGGTCTCATTTCTGGTGGCCAAATCTAGACAATGAGATTGAGTTCCTGGTTAACAGGTGTAGAAACTGCCAACAGGTTCAAGATGGCCCAAATAGAGTGAAGTGGCAACCTTGGATTTGGGCAGTTAGACCCTGGCAGCGGATCCATATTGATTATGCAAACAAAGATAACATCAATTTGCTAATTGTCGTGGATAGTCATTCTAAGTGGATCGAGGCATTCCCAATGAGAGAAATAACCTCAGCAAAAACAATTGAGCAATTAAGACGACTTTTTTCTTCTTATGGTTTACCAGAAGAAATAGTGTCAGATAATGGCCCTCAGTTTATGGGTAGTGATATGAAATTTAAAAAAAAATGGAATAAAACAAACACTGATTCCTGCGTACCATCATCAGAGCAATGGATTGGCAGAGAGAGCTGTCAAGATGATAAAAATGGCGTTAGACAAAAATAAAAGAAAACCTGGGGATACCATTCAGGACACGCTATAAAAAATTTTGCTGGCATATCGTAGCACCCCTCATGAAACAACCAAGAAGGCTCCGTCAGAACTCTTTATTGGGCGTTCCCTTCGAACCCGACTATCAATTATACATCCAAATCTGGAATCAAGAGTAAAGGAGCAGCAGGCCAAGCAAATGAAATACGACCACGGATTTCAACAAGATGAGTTTGGATTAGATGACATGGTTTGGTGTCGAAATTTCAGAGGCGGGGATCGATGGATTCCAGGCAGAATAGTGGGGAGAAAAGGATCCCGAGTCTATACAGTTTTAATACACGGACAGGTCAAAAGTTATCATAGAGATCATATAAGGAAGAGGTGGGAGAATGGTGGAGATGAAGATCGACAATATGGACGCCAAAGAGAAGAAACTGATATCATTGTTCCTGAGGCTGATATACCCAACAGAGGCAGAAGTGAATCGCCGCCTATAGAAACAGCCAGACAGCAGCGGAATTCTTGACTCGTGGACCAGAATGATGGAGGCATTTCAGGGGAGTTGTTCACTGGATCCCGAAGCCAGTAATGAAGGACCCATCCCAAGAAGAAACCCACCAAGAAATCGGAGACCTCCTTCAAGATATATTTGAATGTAGCGGAAAGATGGTGTAATATATCAGCGTGAAATATTCTGTGAACATTTTATTGCTTTGGTAATTCTTAAGTTGTTATCATCATTGTTGTTGTTTTGAATATATATAATTTGCATTATTTTTTTCTCTTTATTGCATTCATTTAATTTAATATGTTTGTGTTTATTTATTTTGATTAAATATTCAAATATATATAAATAAATATATATATGATACATTTTGAATGATAGAATGTAATTTTTTTTTGTTTTTACTGAAGATTTAACTAAATGGAGTATGTATTTTTTTTTTTGTTTAAAAAGATTTGAAAAATAAAGAGATGATGATTGAGGTGGAGACAGCCACAAACGACTGCTAAATTTTTTTTTCACAGTAGAATTACATCAGCTAGCCGACAGGATCGCTGCCTACGAGAAGATCCCAAGAATATCTTATATTTTATCAAGATCAAAGCAAGGATCCTGCCAGGAATATTAAAAAAAAAAGATAATAAATAAATTCGAAATGACATCGAAGAAAGACTTGAAAACTTTACAGAAAGAAGAGATTGTTACCGGAGCGAAAATAGACATTTCAATTAAAGAAATTTTGCCGATTTTCAACCCTGATACAGGCCTTACGTATCAAGAATGGCGAAATCTTTTTGAAAGGATAGTCACGCTTCAAAGTATTTCAGAAAAGGATGCTCTATCAATGATCCCGAGCATTTTTAAAGGAAAAGCGTTAGAGATATATGCCTCGATGTGCCAGGACGTGTTCACGTTGGATGAACTTCACCAAGCTATGAATACATTTTTCCCGGTATCGACAAGTGGATTGATGAAGCAATTTTGGACTAAAAGAAGCTACCATCGCAACCCCTTATGGACTACTATTTTAATAAACTGAAATTGGCAAAAATATTGAATATAAGTTTACATACTCAAACTATAGGTTACTTTATGATTCATTCATTCCAGAACATTATTTTTCATGCAATCTGTCCCCAGCTTTAGTGAGTTTTATTGCACAGATCAGATTAATATCAACATTGATCAAAGAAAATCATATTTACGTAATTAAGAAAGAAGATTTGTACTGTGGGTTATGCGGAAGTCAGATAACCGATGAAATATACCATTTTACTGCTGAGTGCGGGGATCTGGAAGGAGAGAGAAAAAAGATCCTGAAAAGTCTTCCTAGCCCGCATTCGAACTCAATAAAGATAATAAAAACTGCTTCAGATAAGAAAAGTTGGGCAATAGAACTGTTCAACTATCAAAAAGCGGTTGTAAATAAAATTGCACTCGTGGAAGAGAGAAGAACAGGGGCACAATAAAAAAGTCACCCTGTTTACCATACCTTAATTGTAAATACTCTATCTCTCCCTTTTCTCTTGTGTTGAATATTGTCTGTAATTCCACGGCGAATCTGTACAGGGCAAGACGCCCTAATAAAGTTGTTTTGTTTGTTTGTTTGTTTGAATATAAGTTCAGAGCAGACCCTGGAAGCGCTTTCTTCGAATGTAAACGCAAAGCTTAGACCATTTTTGATCGCTGCCAATCCAGCTAATCTGGATATGTGGATTAAAATTGCATCTTCCCTGGAAGAAGGATTTCGACATGAAGAGACATCTTCAACATTTAATGGCCCCAGATATCGACGGAACTTTCAAAATATCGACTCAAGGAATGCAACGCCTTCACAGGATTCTTTTCCTTCAGGTGCCCGCCCCTTGGCGACCGACAAGAAACCCGGCGAAAGCAGTTTTACCAAGACTTTCGAGGTAATGTAAGGCAACAATAGTGGTGCCCAGGAGAGATGATTGACGTTGGGGTAGATTCATTACTCTTGGGAACCTATTTAGTACTTTTTGATTCCGGCAGTGACATTAATATTATTTCCGTACACCTATTACCTGAATGCCTTTTAGATAAGATAAATAACTCTAGCCAACAACACACAAACACGCCTAATATGATTAGCACTGTATCTAACCGTATTGGAATATTTGGACAAATTTGTTTAACGATCAGAATTGGAGATATAACTAACAATATGTTGTTCTATATTATTGATAATCCAAATTTAAATTTTCTGATAATATCCACTAAGTACCTGAAATATTTTAACCTAAAGATTGATTTTGATCAGAATGTTATTATGCAAAATAATGTGTTTTTATCCAAATTTCAATATACATTTTCTAAAGATGAACTCAATGCTTTGCAATATTGTGATAACTCAAAAAAATATTTTGGTGTTTTTAATAATGTTAAATATTGTAAAAAACATAATTATTGTTTAAAACTTTCAGGAAAATGTAATCATATAAAAAAGTTACCTCATTTAGATAGAACTATTGATCAATATAACATAAATGTCCCCTCTTGTTTTAAATCTAAACTCGTTTACCAACCAAACTTTCGACCCTTACCCTTGCCAAATCTAGAAGACAGCTATCTAAATAATGATGACAAACTTAAGAATAATTTCTACATTTTATTAAGTCGCTATAATGATATTTTTGGTGAAAACAAATATAATATTAGACCATTAAAAGTAGATCCCCCAGGTTAAGACTCAAAGATGAAACTCCTGTTTGTCTCAGACCTTATCGACATAATCCCAGGGACACCGAAATAATTAAGGAATAAATTAGGCAATTATTAAAATATGGGATTATTAGGCATGCTTCTTCTCCATATAGTTCGCCAGTAACTTTAGCACATAAAAAGGGAGAAAATGATAAATCTAGACTATGTATCGACTTTAGGAAATTGAATTCAAAACTGATAGGAGATAGTTTCCCAATTCCTTTAGTTGAAAATAGCATCCAAAATGTGCAAGGCTCAAAAGTATTTTCGTGCCTTGATATTCTAAGTGCATACTGAACTATTGGTTTACATGAAAAAGATCAACCTATTACTTGCTTTACCACCACAGAAGGTTCTTACCAATGGTGCAGATTACCATTTGGATTGCGGACAGCTCCTGCTATTTTTAACAGGATCCTCACTTCCATATTGCAGAAATATGAACTTAAAAATATAATATCTTACTTTGACGATATATTGGTTTTCTCAAAAGATACAGAATCCCATTTAGAACACCTTGGGGAAATATTTGCAATCCTACAAGAGGAAGGTATCCAACTTAGGAAAGATAAATGTTTGTTTTTTATGCAAAAGATAAATTATTTGGGTTACGAAATTTTTGGAGATCAAATCTCTCCTTCAAGTACTAATGTTGGTATAATTAAATCTTTACCCCCTCCTCGTGATGTTAGATGCTTAAGGTCATTTTTGGGCAGCGTTACGCATGATGCAAAATTTATAAATAATTTTAATAAGTTGAGAGCGCCTTTAAATGATCTATTGAAAAAAGATGTAAAATTTACGTGGAGTGAAGAGTGTCAGAGGAGTTTTGAAGCCCTTAAAGAAGCATTAGTTTCGAAACCAATACTCCAAATTTATAATCCATTATTAGCTACACATATCTTTTGCGACGCTAGTATTGCAGGTTTAGGAGGCGTACTTAAACAGGAGTATCCTGATGGCACCTTAAGACCCATAGCGTTTTATAGTAGGGCTTTAAGGGGAGCAGAATCCAAGTATACAATAACGGAACTTGAATTATTGGCGATAATAGAAACATGTAAAAGATATCATCCCTATATTTCAGGTCAACATGTGATAGTTCATACCGACCATAAGGCATTAATTTGGTTAAATAATTTCAAACATACTAACGGTAGATTATTCCGATGGGCGCTAAAATTATCAGAATATGATTTGGAATTTAAATATAATAAGGGATTTGAGAATCATGAAGCCGACATGTTGTCTCGACTGCCATATACCTGCTTCTTAATGTAAGATCTCTTCTTACGTCCCATTTGAGGACGTCTCTATTTCTAATCCGGTCTAGCTCATTTCCAATTATATTCCAGTGGATTTTATTTAAACACATACACACAGAAAAATATAATACACACCAAGGATTTACATGTGATTTGTAGTTAATTATGGATAGAATAATACCAACACACTTTTAAAATATTGAACAATAAAATTTATTCACCTCTATGGAATTTACAAGAATTTTTTTTTATTTATCAGTAGACAGCATGAGTAGGCTTAAAAAAATTTTTAATTTCTTTTGCAAATTATAAAATTCCTATAAAAGAAAGTTACCGCATCTAGATAAAATGATCAATCAAGATGACTAAAAAAAACATAAAGGGTTTATATCTCTATTCACTATATATCTTAAATAGTCGAATCTACCAAAAGAAAATTACTATCTATCATGGCTATTACCATTCTTTCTACACGGACCTCTTTAGGTCTACACATTAAAAACATATGATGTGGTTGGACTTACCAAATATTTTCTCTACATACCATTCTCAAACTTGTCTTGGCAACCCCTATGGCCCAGGACGTCCCGTTTTGGTCATCTTCCCCCGATAAAAACTCGATAAGAACTGCCGTTATTTTCAAACAACGCCCCCAAGGTGAATCGTCAATTTTCCTACAGAGTAATAAAAATTAATTACATAAATATTCTTAGAATAAAATAAAATAATAAGAAAAAAATCAAATTATCTTTCTTATCAAGAGATAATTTAGATTATTAATAAAATTAAGTAAAAACAAACATGTTTGCCCCTCTTAGAAATTTACATAATAATTTCTTCTTTAAGGAATTTTAAAAATAGGAAATATGTCCAATCTATCTGGATGTGCCAGTAATTGGCTTTTATTCATTTTTAGAATAAAGAAAATAAATTTAGGGAATTTTTGAAATGGTAATATAACCCTTTTGGCGTTTCATATTGCATAAAAGATTAAAAATGATTGGGATTAGTCAACATATGCACATATGTACAAGGTTTGTATATCCTCCTCTGGTTCTGTCTGTATCGGGCTTCTGGCTACTTAGACAGGGCCGATGTCATCTCCAGCTGTTCACCTTCCCTGGTTCTGGTCTTAAAGGCATAGGTGTCATCTCCAGCTGAGTGCCTTCCCGGTTTCTGGTCTTAAAGGCATCGTTGGGGAATTCTCCATCTTTCTACAGCGGGTCTTGGGATACACGTCCAGGGCTGCGTCCTCCCCTGCCTTGACCTCTAGAGCACCGTCGGCCATCGTTGTGGGATTTCCATCTGGACAACAAACATTTCGGCAAGACTGTGTATATATATATGATGTAAATGTTTACATCATTGTTGGGTCTTATTTTGTGGAAAATCTGGCCCAACAATTCCTCCCCTGCCTGAGTGAAAAAATTTGTTTATTCCCATTCATATCTGTTCATGCTCTTTGATAAATATGAATTTGGAAGAAATGCATTTTTTTACGATATGCAGTATATGCAATCACCGACACTCAGGCAAAGGTGAAACAGACGGGCCATGGATCCTAGGACAGGTTAACTCATCGTAACTTTGAAGGAAATCTTATCCTACCATTTAGTGGGCAAAGTATTAAGCCCATCTTTCGCTATCTGTATGCCAGAGGGTCTTGGCCCAGATGTGGGGCGAGTCCACATGTTCCCAGCCGTAGTCCCTATGGGTGGAGATGGGGGGTCTATACACAGATTCTGTACAAACAGATCCTTAGACCTTCCTGGATAAACATAATCATTACGGGCGCCAAGGAATTGTGCGTGTAAATGTAGATATGCCCAATTCCTAAATCACATCTAGTAAATAAAAAAAGAAAACTTTATTAACTCTATATGATGAGATACATGTGATAATCAAAGAATGACTATACACTGCTACATAAGGTAAGAATTAAATTGGTATCTGCTATCAAATAACAACAATAATAGGGCAAACAGAAACGTGGGGAGTGAATTATACATATTAAAGTTGGATGGATACGATACATGCCAAAATGAAGCAACGTAGATATACACAATGATAAATAAAAAAAAAATTAAATGGATATATACTATAAGTAGAAAGGGAATGACTTGATATATATATAGGATATACAATGATAAACAAATAAATATATAAGCTGTGGTTAAACCCTTTCATTCAGTACATTAGTCTGAAGATGGTAACAATGCTGGTACCGAAATGTCACACACTATCTATTTATTTTGGAATCGGCCTCGTTATCTTGATTTTATAGTCCATAATTCAAAATGTGCTTTATCTACAAGGTGCGTTCATTAATTTCCAGGACTGGTTAAAAAATAAAATAAATAAAAAAGCTTGAGAAAATATTTTTTACAGAGTTGAATATTGGACATTCGACCACACCTGACTGAAAGCACGAGTCTCGTGGCGCACGCGCCGATCTAAAAATAGAACAAAACAACTTCCTTGTAAAGTTCGCATTTCTAATTTTAAAATGGCCATTTTCGAAGAGCAGAGAATCTGCATTAAGTTTTGTTTTAAATTGAAAAAAAAGTGATACTGAGACGTATGAATTGATTAAAAAAGCTTTTGGCGATGCAGCTTTATCCCGTTCAAGAACTTTTGAATGATTTTCACGCTTCTAAAAAGGTCGGGAAAAGGTAAACGATGATCAGCATACTGGGCGTCCAAGATCATTTCGTTGCGAGGAAAACAAGCTCAAAATAAAGGAGTTAATTAAATCTAACAGAAGAATTATCTTCAGTGACTGGACTATCTGTTTATTTGGGGATAATGAGGTGCTTAAGGGAGGCAGTGCGCCTTAAAAGACCTGAAAGATGGCAAAACAATGACTGGATACTTCACGTCGGTAATGCGCGGCCGCACACAGCCCATGTTGTTTTGCAGTTTTTGGCCAAGCATTCAACCATACAGATCCCTCATCCACCCTATTCCCCCGACTTAGCCCCCAATGACTTTTTCCTCTATCCTAAATTGAAAATTAACTTGAAAGGACGGAAATTTGACAACGTTGATATGATACAAGCTGAATCGAAGGCAACCTTGAGGAACCTCTCAAAAAGTGATTTTATCTCCTACATCGACAATTGGAAAAAAAGATGGAACGGGTGTATTGAGGCAGGAGGGGCATATTTTGAAAAAATATTGAATTAGTTTTTTTATTTGTTTTATTTTTTCAAAGATACAGAGCAGTCCTGGAAATTAATGAACGCACCTTGTATATATAAATATACCTGAGTATAATAAGAAAGGAAATATACATGGTGGGTGGTATATATTAAATGGGTAAATACTATTTCAGAGTAATAAATACGCCAAAATTTGTATAAATATGGTATATGGGAAGGAAATAACGTTGATATGGGAGATACATTATGATAAATAAACAGAATATACATATACGCTGTAACTAAACTTATTTAGGGCATCTTGTCTGAAGATGGTAACGACGCTGCTACCAAAATGTCACACGTCATGTGTATGGATTTGGTCCCGACATCTTACGTCTATAATCCAAATTGTACCTTATATATATATGTAATATACATGAATATAATAAAAAAAAATATACATGGTAAATGGTATTATTGAATATATAATATAACGAAGAAATAAATATGCTCTGAGGATCATGAGCATTTCGCGAGTATTTCAAAAATTACACGTATTACTAAAAAAAATTTGTTCTTACTAACTTGTCACTGGGAGTGTTTGTCTGACGTTTTCTCCGCCCCTCTTATCCATGATGGGAAAATATATATGAACGGAAATCTTAGTAGTTAATAAATTCTTTAAACCCGATTATTTCCAAAAATTGCCCTATCTGGGGTGACAATCTTACTTCTCTTTTTCTTTAGCTGAACACTGCTGTTAACCTCTATCATACATTGTTTAGCTTATCTATAGAATGTGTACTCGCATTTTTAACCAAAAAATTCACTTTAATAAAATACATAGATCAACCCTGCAGGAAATAAAATGATGACGACTAACAACCTAGGTCCAACTTCTACCTTACGATATATCTTCTCACACTTTAGCTCTTAATATCTCTCTGTAATTTTGACTCTTTGTCCCGAAAAAAAAATAAACAAAATAAACTTATTGCTCTGGGCCATTTCACAGCCAAAACAAAAGAAATTGATATTCAATCTCCCTTTACAACTTCCTTCTTTCTCGAATCTGGAATACTGTATTGGCTTGTTGTGGCAATCTGCTTCAAAAGTTCATTTATGCGTCCTACTAATTTAAAATTTATCTTATCTTACAATGAATTACTCTCGTTAAAAAAAATTCTACTTACTAATAGGTATTTAGACTTGAACTCGTTCTAACTAAACGTATGGTAGACAATAGTCTTTAATTAGGTGATTAACTTTTGCTAGCCTGGGGCGATACAAAACACAAAGAATCTGGACAGTCCATCTGTCACTTTGCTAACTGGTACCTAAAATCTGTAGACGGAATCGCCTCGTCTAATTGTAACTTATCTCTTACACGCTCTGATTGTTAACCCTCATTAAAAACCCCCTTTAGACTTTGACTTAGAGACAAGGAGTTATAGGGAATTCGATTTCTTTACCCACCACATGTTTCAAGTTTGTCTATAGAGGATTGGTTCCAGGCTGCGCAATATATAGAAGAGCTTCCAACGTGCCGATCCTTCCCAACCTCCCGTCTGAATCACCCTCATCTCAGCCACGCTTAAAGCGTCGTAAACTACGATGTCAGATCGGTTACCCGAGGTTTGTCGCTGTACACTTAGCTTGCGACATCGGCAACTAAATCCCCCACCTAGCACAAAGTTCACCTGATACCTCTCCGTTCCCTCTAATGAGGAGAAGTTTTGTGGGCTTTCTGGTCTGATCATAACCTCCCACAATCTTCCAGTCTGAGAATCAAGACATGATCATCATCTACGACTCTTAGAATTCAAGTTGACATAATGAAATAGAGTAATTGATTACCCTAATAAAAAAACCATACTTATACTCCTTTAGAAGGAGGCCTAACAAATGGAGCGAATACCTTCCTATCAATAGAGTTGTACAGTCCTGTAAGGCTATCGATCCTAACAAATAAAGAAATAAAAATTAAAAATTGAACCTATTAGTTCCCTAACACTATTCTAATGTAGTTTTGGTCTAGCAGTATAATTGTTTTTAACCTTCTTACACATTCATTACACCAATTCATTCATACACCCTCCCCCCTATCATTCGCGGTGTGCATACAAACTAAAGTTAGAAGCTGCTACACAAGCCAAAGTACTATAATTATCATCATCGATATACCCTAATAATAACTACATCTTTCGGGACAAAATGTGAAATCAAATAGAACAATCAAATTAAAACAAATTGGGGACTAAATGTCCCAATTTACTCAAAGGAAATGCCTCTTACAAGCTCTATATAAATTATCTGTATCTAGATAAATAATATATATACTTAAACAAATTTAAAAAATTGATTGTTAACAATCAAATGCTGAAATCTAAGCTATCATTAAAACTGTGCGTCTAACAGTTTGAAATCTTCTTCTTATCTTGACACTTGGTGTCTAAACAAGCTAATCATCAAAACTAGCACTTAAATTGGAGCGAACTGAACTTCGAGCATTTACCTCATTGCCAAGCATGATAGATCTACAAGTGTTTGCCAACCCTACTTCCTATATAAGGTTATTGGCGTCTTCCCTTCCCTGCTATTCAGTCAAACCCCTCCTTTGGAATCATGGTCTTTCAATACCCAACCTGCTCTGGAGTTTAACAACAGAGGTTACTTGTTATCTCTCTCCTATCATATCAACTCTTAGACCACAACTGCCTTACACACTCTCATTAGAAATTCTCTTTGGGCTGCATTCTGGACATAAGGGATTACAGGGTGTCAAGTTTCAACCCAACGCATATTCCGAGCCCGCCCAAAGTGAATAGGTTACAAGCACAGCCGTTAACTAGTGCGTCTAAGTCCCTTTATCTAATTTTAAAGTTGAACCAAAGTTCATAACCCTAAACAAAAATAAAATAAACTGTTGAACTTAGTTCAATCTCAAACCACATTGTGTGCTATTATGGACACAACAAACAAAAAAAACTCTTAGATTCACTTCCTAAAATTAAAGCTCAATGTAGCAAAAAAGAGAAAAAAACTGAAAAACCCCTTTACAGTGACACTTAGAATCTAAAACCAAGGTTGTAGTTAAAAAAAAACTGAAAACTCTTTAAGACCATATCCTAAGACCTTTGAATCACTTTCTAACACTTCATCATGATCAAAATTTAACTAAACTTTAGTACACATTTTATAGATTTACTCATTGGCAGCCTGGGCATGATTTACACCCCGTGGGTTTCTTGACCCTGGTTGAACGGCGTATTTCAAGGCCGCCTACATTGCCCTCAATTACCCCATTCACTATCCCTAGTGGATTTCTTAAGATTGTCGTCTCTTGTGGTTCCTCTGGTTCTACAGGCCTAGGAGGATATATAGGGTACGTTGGATGTACCCAGTGATCTTCATCATTGATGATATCCTAACACTAAAATAAGGTTGTGAAAACCCCTTTCAACGATGAACTAACATTAAAAAACGGTTGTGAAACTCTTTAAATGATATACTACACAAAGACAAGGTTGTGACAACCCTTAAAAAATGATATACCAACACTAAAACAAGGTTGTGAAAACCCCTTTCAACGATGGACTAACATTAAAACACGGTTGTGAAACTCTTTAAATGATATACTACACAAAGACAAGGTTGTGACAACCCTTAAAAAATGATATACCAACACTAAAACAAGGTTGTGAAAACCCCTTTCAACGATGGACTAACATTAAAACACGGTTGTGAAACTCTTTAAAATGATATACTACACAAAGACAAGTTGTGACAACCCTTAAAAATGATATACCAACACTAAAACAAGGTTGTGAAAAACCCTTTCAACGATGGACTAACATTAAAACACGGTTGTGAAACTCTTTAAATGATATACTACACAAAGACAAGGTTGTGACAACTTTTTAAAGATGACATACAAACACTAAAACAGGTTGTGAGGACTCTTTAAAGATGACACACTAACATTAAAACAGGTTGTGACAACCTTTTGAAGATGACATACAAACATTAAAACAAGATTGTGAAACTCTTTATAATGATCCTTTAGCACTAAAGCACATATTGTGGCTTAAAATTAAAAGAAAAACTGAAAACTCCTTAAAATTCATCCTAACACTTAAGTCAAATATGTAGCTTAAATAAAAAAGAAAAACTGAAACTTTAAGATTCATTACAACACTAAAACAAACTCGTAGCTTAAAAAATAAAAGAAAGCTGAAAACTCTTTAAATCACAGCCTATCACTAAGAACAAAGCGTTGTTTTAAAAAAACTGAGTAACATTTTAAAATCGTATACCAACACTAAAACAAAAGTTGTAGCCAGGAAAAAAAAACTGAAAACCCTTTAAGGAAATTCTGGCTTCTCAAAAGGAGAATACATATTTGTTATTTAATATAACCTAACATTATAACTAATATAGACTTATGTATATTTATTAGTGTATACAGGTGCTGAAATTTTGGTAAATTAGCTTATACAAACTCTCAGTGCATATTATGTACAATTTACAAATATTGGCCTCTAGTCTAAAAAAATTATCTATTAACACTACGTGGTGAAGAGCCAAAATAGTTCTATCGAAGCGATAGTGCTATCAACAACTACTCTTTAAACATTGAGCGCACCTTCTTATATTTACAAACTCTTTATCAACCTCCTTCAATTCTTTCTCTTTCAACATCTTTCTGCATCTTTCTACAATTCTTTCTGTCGATTTTCGACACGCTTCGACATCTTTCTAACATTTCTTTCTTCCAACACCATTTTAACACTCTTTTAACACCTTTCTATATCGATTTCCACCCTTTTCGTCACCTCTCAACACCTTTCAACATCTTTTATCATCTTTCTGTCTCTTTCTCATCACCTTTCAACGCTTTCTCACTCTTTCATCATCTTTTATCATCTTCAACACCTTTCAACTTTCTTTCATCGCATCTCTCTAACACATTTCAACGCCTTTTTATCCTATCCCTTAACACCATTCAACCCTCTTTCATCCCTCTGAAGTCTCCTCGAAACCCGTCATCGGGAACCAATCCCAATTATTACTCTACCCTGATTGACATCGCAGGAGTCCTTCTACGCCATTCAGCTCCCTTTCTATATCACCTTTCTACCACCTTTCTACAATCCCCCCCTGCCGATTCTCGACATGCTTCGATACCTTTCTATTATATCATTCTTTCAACATTCAACTCCTTTTTATCCCTCTGGTGTTTCCCCGAAACCCGTCATCGGAAACCAATCCCAATTATTACTCTAGTCTACTTTGATATCTCGGGATTCCTTTCTGGGAATCTGTTCTTCCCCTGTCAGTACTTATCAAAGCCGACGACCTACCCTCCTATTTCCAAGCATGAAATTTCCTCCTATTCTGTCTCCCCTTTGCCTCCCCCTTTTTCAGGAGATAAGCTTATCTCGGCTGTCTTAGAGATCCTGTCTAGACCGGTCAGTAAACTTTACTGTAGTTATTGGGAATTTTAACAAGTCACTTTTCTTTAATATTGTATCTCTCCATGCGAGATAGGGCAACTTTATCGTGGGAAAGCAGAGATATATATGTACAAAAGTCGGCTGTCCTACACTTTGCTCAACAATATCCCCTTCAAGAAATTATGCAAGCCTTTCACAGAATTGAGGTTTCTAGATGCTAACCATAACTTGGTATGATCTTATAAATATTGTGCTCTGGTTGAATCAGACTATGCAGTTCCTCACGTCCCAAAAGGGAAGTTCTTAACATTGCTGACAACTCTTAACTCACAGGGTAGTAGCTTATAGAATTAAGTCGTTTATCTAAGACATATTCACGCGGATGAATGGAGCCCTTCTAGTAGGTCATAAGTGTTCGTCTGGTAACAGTTGGCCTAGGTAAAATTCATTGTCATTCGTTTTTACTTTATGCAACAGGAAATGTCGCTCTAAAGGGCCTTAATATTAGGGTTAGAACTCGTTGCTCCTTTCAGAATGAAGTGGTTGTCAAAACATTGATGTGGGAAGAATCGTACATTTGACCAGTGTATATCGTTGAATATAGACTATGCCGTCTCTCTCATTGCCACCCAGGTACTTTAGGGTGAAACTTGGTTTATTGGCTGTTACACGCGAATCCCGTCCGGCATTCAATAAGATATCAATGGTGATCTTTGTCACGTCCAGGAGGCCATCCCTTATGCGACCAAATCAACTTTCCCCCGACTTATAATACCGTCTCATCGCGGTAATTGAAATTAATTGGAACCAAGTAGGAATCTTAATCTTGTATCTTAGTTAATTTTATTAGTTCAACTGTCCCTTCAATTTCTTCTTAATACACTGGCCTAACACTCTACACTTCTCCTAATCAGTAGCAACTTCAATCAGTCCCAATTAGAAGGCCACTTTAAGGCGTCAGTTTCTTGTTAAACTCATGTATGGTTCAAAAAAAAATAGCTTACTTATACTATAGTGGTATCTGCTCCCACTGGCATTATTATTCAATATGGTTATCCATTTATTTTATTTATTCAACTGTTATTAGCTGGATCGCTGTAAAACCTTTCTATCATTACTCCTAGACCCCCGCGCAAACATTGCCTTTGACGTGACTAATTCTTTGAGGCTCTGCCTTTTTGAACACCCTGTTAGTTAGAATTGTCTTAATTAATCACTGGATCTATCTGCGTTGAGCGGATTAAGCCACCTTATCTAGATTTCCACTCTAACTCCAGGATCTAGACTGTCCAGATCTTTTATGAAAAAAAAAACTATATCTAAACACTATTATCATTGAAAGGAACCACATATCTGATTCGTGAGCGTAATCGGAGCTTGCCTCTATAAAACACGATAATTATAAGAAATCTGACATTTTATATATTAAATCAACACTATTGGAATATCTCTCTCGTTTTCTCTAAGGGAAGTGGGTCTTAATTGAAAGGAGATGCTCAAACCCATACCATCAGAATACCATGACTCTTGTTGATATACATTCTCTTACATTTGCCCTGACAAAGCAATCCCTCTCCCGTTAGTAAAGAAATTGCTAAATATACACGGGCTTAAATCCGTATCTGGTCGGACCCTCTGCTGGTGGTCATTTATTGTAATTATATGCTGACAATGATGTCTTTATTCGCCCTCATTCTAGGAAAGGTGCTTCAGGGAAGTGGACAGAATAGTTGGAAATTTCATAAAAAGGAAAAAGGTAAATCTTAATTATGACATGTTGGATTTTATCGTGACTGTACCACCACGCAAATGCCTATATCGTAGGTTGTACCAAAAAATGTGGAAAGGTGTCGGAATTCTACACTTGAAGGATTATATTAACTAGGAAAACAACTCGGGTTATCGTGGTACTGGTACTCAAGTGTTTGCAATAAATGTTGCTATAAACTAGATATATAATTAATATTAGACGGAATTTTCTTACAAGTACCAAAGGGATAAAGACCCAGTAAATATTATTAATTCAGTCGACCAGTTTCTTTATAATCTAAATATTTTAAGAGGGAGGCGATGAAATTAAACCTTTTGTCCTGGGGGGTATACGCCCTTCGAATCAACAAGAAAATCTTAGAGATAAACATGTCGTTTTTCATAATAATCTAAAGCGCGATAAGTAAATATTTGCGATAACTAGATAGAAAGAATCACGATTTGTGTTACAAAAAAAAATAAAAGAATTATCTTAAAGATGACATGTGGATCATTTGTATAATATTCAATAACTTCATACAAAAATGTTATTTATGAAACATTCTAACGTTTAAAACTAAAAGAATATACTAAATATGGCGCCGTCCCTATGCATATCATATCCGTACAATATAAAATCGAAATATGCTAGTCTAATTGTGAAGGGGCCTAAGTTAAAAAAAATAATGCATAAACTTTAAAACGCTTGTAAAATATAAAAATAAATTTATACTGCTTTATCACTTTAATGATTAGATTTGTGGTAAATAATACTAAATAAATATAATTATTAGCCATAAAGTTGGATGTAACATGAGCTGAAAGTCGGGTGTTGTGCGCGTCCCATCGGTCGCCATTTTGGAATTTTATCGTGATTGTACCGACATGCAAGCAACTATTGTGAATTATACCATATCTGGATAAAAGGATGACAAACTCAACGTTTTAAAGAAGCAAAACAAACCATTACTATGTAATCTTAAAATTAATAAAAATACGCCCGTCTAAATCTCGGAGGGTTAAATCTTAAAAAGAAAAAAATGCACATTCACATAAAGTTAAAAAAAATAAATAACCAAAATAAAAAATGATCATTACATAAAATAAACTGAAAAAAGAGGTTCATGGGAAAGCGTGACTAAGCGCGTTCCTTGATCCGCCATGTTGAAATTTTATCATGGATATACCGACTAATGTTCAACTATTGTATTAACACAAAGCAATAACGCGCCATCTATATATAAAAAATAAAAGGATTTAAAAGCGCGAATGTTTCTTTTATACATAAAACGAACTTCTACTGTCCTTACTGCGATGAAAAAATATATTGGGAGGGCTTGGCTCATCAGTGGTGAACCCTCCCAGAGGTTTCGCCAATTTAATCCACCAGACCGCTTCTCAGAGCTCTAATATTGTATTGGATCATTCTGCTTTTATATGCTACACTGAAGGATGGAATCTTAGAAATGGTTTTTAAGTAAACTATGGACATGAGCTTATAGGACAGTAGAATTATATTCAAATATTTGCTTCGAGCAATGCTCTTCAGCAAACTATAAAGACAAGTTCATTAGGAATAAATTAACACAAAGCAATAACGCGCCATCTATACATATAAAATAAAAGGATTTAAAAGCGCGAATGTTTCTTTTATACATAAAACGAACTTCTACTGTCCTTACTGCGATGAAAAAATATATTGGGAGGGCTTGGCTCATCAGTGGTGAACCCTCCCAGCGGTTTCGTCAATTTAATCCACCAGACCGCTTCTCAGAGCTCTAATATTGTATTGGATCATTCTGCTTTTATATGCTACACTGAAGGATGGAATCTTAGAAATGGTTTTTAAGTAAACTATGGACATGAGCTTATAGGACAGTAGAATTATATTCAAATATTTGCTTCGAGCAATGCTCTTCAGCAAACTATAAAGACAAGTTCATTAGGAATAAATTAACACAAAGCAATAACGCGCCATCTATACATATAAAATAAAAGGATTTAAAAGCGCGAATGTTTATTTTATACATAAAACGAACTTCTACTGTCCTTACTGCGATGAAAAAATATTTTGGGAGGGCTTGGCTCATCAGTGGTGAACCCTCCAATGGCAATGGTAGATAGACCAGGCTCTAACAAATTAAAAATATCGGATGCCTTTTCCTTTATTTCACATGGCATTCTGCCGCTTACTGTGCGAACTTTGACCATCTCTTCAATAAGATCTAAGGATAAGGTTTTCAAAAAATGACGTCTTGATTTAACCTTTGATGCGTTGCCATTTGCAAAATGAATTATCTGGGAATTTATTGCCCCAATATTTAAAAGTGAATAAAAAATAACCATGGGCCATCTTCTTGAATTTCTAGCACAGTTATATGTAGCTGTCATTTCGTCCATCATATCTACACCACCCTTTGTCATATTATAAAACATTATCATCTCTGGCTTTTTCAATTCTCCCGTTGAATCATCTATATTTGCATCGTGGTGCAGAGTTGAAAGCATAAGTACAACTTTATTCTCTTTAGGCTTGTATGAAAGAAGTGTCATTTCACTTTGAAAGCCAAAAACACTAGTGTGTACATTTCTACCTCTGCTGATGACAAACTCTGAGGGGATTTCTTTTTATTTCTTTTTAAGGTACCAACAATTGTTAGTTTAAATTGTTGTAAAAGTTTTAGAGCTAAAGAATAACTGGTGAACCAGTTATCCATTGTTACATTGCGGCCAGTTCCCTTGATTGGCTCACACAATCGTTCCACAACGTCACTTGGACTGTTGCTGACATTGTAAGGACCTTCAGGATTTTTTCCTGAATAAATCACCAAGTTACAAGTATAAAACATTTTTGAATCCACGAGAGCAAATAATTTTATTCCATATTTATTGTGTTTACTCGGAATATACTGCCTGAAATTGCATTTCCCTCTGAAAGCGTCAATCTTTTCATCCACCGTTATATATTCCGAAGGAGAATAATGCTTTTGGCAATTTTTTACAAAAGTATCAAGAATCAATCTCACAGCTGCTAATTTATCTTGACGAAGTCTTTCATTTCTTGTAGCTTTGTCATCAAAACGAATTACTCTGAGAAGAAATCGGAATCTGTTTTCAGACATAGCTATTCTACACAATTCAAATCCAGTACTATCTCTTGCCCATGCATCATCTGTATTCAATTTATTCGCTTTCATGACCCCAATAAAGTAAATAATTCCCAATAAAACTTTAATTTCATGTAGGTTTGTCAAATTAGCATCTCTTTCTCTGCTCATGTTCTGCTGAATATTCCTAATGTAAATATTAGTATTTGTAACTATGCATTCAAGTATATTGTCATCTATAAAGAGATTCCAACAATCTAATATCGATTTAGCATTTTTTGCTTCACCCTTTACCCCTGGTAGATGGGTGATAATATTTTCACTGCGAGTTCGAACATTTTTTGGGGAAAGAGCTTTCTTCCATTTAGTCTTTTGGTCCTTTCCTATATAGTAATTGAAGCTTGGATCCTCATTGTTTTCTTCCTCTGATAATGTATACTGTTCAGTGTCTGTACTCCAATTCCTCTCTTCTATATGATCATCAGTTTCTGATTCCTCATCATCGGGATTTGGAATATTATTATCATCACGGAGAAAATCAGCATTTGAAAGCATTTTATGTAAAATAATGTAAAAAGAGGAAATAAAATATAAATCCTACCTTATTGTTGGAAGAATAGATTGTATTATTGCACTTGGGGCAGCAAAACCAAACAACAAGAAGCCAGAAAGTAACTCGAAACTTAATTAC
This sequence comes from Cordylochernes scorpioides, assembly GCA_030710605.1. Lineage (NCBI taxonomy): Eukaryota > Metazoa > Arthropoda > Arachnida > Pseudoscorpiones > Chernetidae > Cordylochernes > Cordylochernes scorpioides. Next base: position 35,716,221 of record CP092870.1, read on the forward strand.
GCAAACCAAAACAAAAGCGTTAAAAGGTCGCGCTGGGTAAAAATTACCCAATGACGAGAACTCAAAAGGTCGCACTGGGTAAAATTGACCCAAACATGCTAATAAAATGAATATATGTCTTAAAATTAAAATTATAGGTTTATTGTAATAATCTTTAGAAATATTTAGAAAGGTACTGAGAATATATTTTAAATATATAAATTTTTAATATAGAAATATTTCGAAAAGTTCCTTCTGGGTATTTTTTACCCATTGCGACCGCTTAAGGGAAAGAAGCAAGCAAACTACACGCTTGTCTAAAATATCGTGGGTTAAATCTTAAAAGGAAAATGCACATTCATATAAAGTTAGCAAAAATAAGAAAAAAAACAAAATACTGTTTTATTTTATGGACACTCCCGGGAATTTATACAAAAAAAAATGATCATTACATAAAATAAACTGAGAAAGAGGTTCATGGGAAAGCATGACTAAGCGCGTCTACAATTGAAAATCGGAGCGGACACTTAAGTTTGAACATTACGTTCGTATAAAAAAAATAAACAATTGAACTATCAAATAAAGAAAGAAAATCAGTATGAAATAACTTAGTAAAAATAAAAAATAATTGGGAACATATATGAAATTAACTAAATCGCGTGACATATGCACATTTTTCTTTTAAATTAGATAAGAAAATAAAAGGCTTCAAATCTTTATATTTATATTGATAACGCCCAATATCGTAAAGATAAGAGAGAACTAAGCGTACAATCGCATTAACAAAATTCAAAATGTCTTCAGACTTATCAAGTGGAATCATTTTGTTGGAAAAAAAATAATTAAAAAAATAAAATCATTAAACCTTGAAAATTAAGTCGTATTGACCTAACAATTTAAAAGATAATGGTGAAGAACTAAAAGAAGATGGAATATTCAAGAGGGGAATTCTTCCCACAATTGTGGGAAGAGGTAGCAAAAACCGACCTTTTCAATCAGATGCTGGGAGTCAACTGAACTCCTCGTTGTTTTCTCCTTCCCAGCTATTGTCAACACATGTGTTTTACACATGTGTGGCCACCCAAAAATACCTCTATTTCCACCCCCCCTAACACACGTGTTCCTTCCCTCACATATGTCCCCGAAGGGGGGAAAAGTTCTAAATTTGGAGCTTGCGGGAAATTCTCAGGTTTTGAGAAAGGCATTGTTCTTAGATCTAAGTTCGCGTCCTACTACTTTTAAGAACCATATAAAAATAAAATTCAGAAAATGGACTAAAGCATGAGTTTTTCATTCGTAAAACATTGTTTTTTTATCCAATCCTCGCTTTAAAACAAAAAAATATACACTAAAGTGAACTAAATTTTAGGCAATAAATATCTTTTTGAATAAAAGAAAGAAAATTACACACGCGAACAGATAACGGTGATTATGAATACATAGAGAAATAATAAAAACTTAAAAATCTAGTCTTAGCGGTAAATAGTTGTAAAAACTTTAATGTTGCACTGAAAAACCAGTGACTTTCTTAAAAATAAAAATTTTAACTTATCATGGTTGTGCGTCATTGTGACGTATATTTTGAATATTGCAAAGTTCGCTCTAAAACATGAAAAATACACTAAAGTGAACTAAATTTTAGGCAATAAATATATTTTTGAATAAAAGAAAGAAAAATTACACACGCAACAGATAACGGTGATTATGAATACATAGAGAAATAATAAAAACTTAAAAATTTGGTCTTAGTGGTAAATAGATGTAAAAACTTTAATGTTGCATTGAAAAACCTGTGACTTTCTTAAAAATAAAAATTTTAACTTATCATAGTTGTGCGTCATTGTAACGTATATTTTCAATATTGCAAAGTTCGCTCTAAAACATGAAAAAATACACTAAGGTGAACTAAATTTTAGACATTATACATCTTTACAAATAATAGAAAGAAAATGACACACGCGAACAGATAACGGTGATTATGAATACATAGAGAAATAATAAAAACTTAGAAATTTTTGGCCTGTAGTTTAAAACAATTGTAAAAACCTTTAAAATCTTGTATTGTAAAAATCAACGATCCTTTGAAAACAAATTAAAAAATTGACTCAAAATGATTGTATGCCATTACAATGTATTTTAAAGAGGGTGAGAGACAATTTCGAATAAAAGGTATAAAATTACACGTGTGAAAAATATGGAAAGGCGTCTTGAACAAAATATAAAATATTGACTCAAAACGATTGTACGCCATTATAACGCATATTTTGGATATTAAACAAAGCTCGCTTTAAAAACATGGGAAAAAAATACACTAAAATGGGTAAATTAAACATTAAACTTTGTTTAAAAAATAGGAAGGAGAAGGCCGGGAATCGGCTTTAAAGATAGAAAGTTTTATTAAGTTATGCTCTAATTTTACATAAAGTTAAAGCACAACAGCTTGCTTTACATACTCCATCACGACAATGGTAGAAATGATTTATATACATGGCGGTCAACTGGTCAAAAACAAATAAAAGAAGAGTAGAATGTTGAAATTGATTATTCCAACACCCTCCCTCAATTTCTACATTCCCAATCCAGCAACATGTTTATCATACAAGACTCTTGGCAGACCTTTAGTAAGGATGTCGGCAACATTTTCCTGGGTTGGTGTGTGAACGACCTCGATAAGACCATCGCTGCAAATGCTTCTAATATAATGCCATTTGATGTCAATGTGTTTAGTTCTGGCATGATGGACTGGATTTCTCGCCAGCTGTTGAGCGCCCTGGTTATCAGTCTTTAAAACCGTAGGTTCATTCAATAATTCACCAAATCCCATCTCATCCAACAGCGCTCTAAGATAGATTGCCTCCTTTCCCGCTTCACAAAGTGCTATGTACTCAGATTCCGTGCTCGAAAGGGCGACAGTCTGCTGCTTCTTCGATTCCCAAGCTATTGGACCTCCTGCCAAGAAGAAAACAAGTCCCGTTTGAGATTTTCTATCCGCGAGGTTTCCACCCCAATCAGCGTCGACACAACCATAAAGGGTCTCATTAGTTTTCTTGTAAGTTATTTTCAAACATAAAGTGCCCTTTAGATAGCGGAGGACACGCTTGGCCGCATTCCAGTGCTGTCTCCAAGGATCATTGCTGAACTGTCCCAAAACACTAACCGCATAGGCTATATCAGGCCTTGTCGACACTGAAAGATATATTAACGATCCAATCAGTGATTGGTATTCTACCTTTTTTACTGGCTCATTCTCACCCTCTATAGATGAAATCTTTGTTAACTTGGAGTTCGAGTCCATGGGTGTAGAAATCGGCTTGGCCTCCTTCATTCTATATTTCGCCAGAAGTTCTTCAATATATTTCTCTTGATCTATGGATATTGAGCCATCCTTTTCCGTTTGTATTCTTATACCCAAACAATAATTTATCTTTCCAAGATCTTTTATTTTGAATATCTTCTTCATACTTTCTTTAAAGGATATCAACGTGTCTTTTCTTTCAGCTGCAATTATCAAATCATCAACATAGATTGCCACCAGAAGAATGCCTTCATGATGTTTGATGTAGACACAGTTGTCAGATTGAATTTGCTTCAGTCCCAAATATTTTAATTCAGTGTCAAGCTTTTCATGCCAAACTATTCCAGCTTGTTTTAACCCATAAATGGCCTTCTTGAGTCGACATACCTTCTCTGGATATTTTCTTGATACAAAGTTCTCTGGCTGTGCCATATAAACTTCTTCTTTAATTTCTCCGTTCAAGTAAGCAGATTGAACATCCATTTGGTGAACTATCAAGTTGTATTCTACAGCCAAAGCGAAAAATACTCTAATTGTACTTTGGCGCACTACTGGAGAAAATGTTTCTTCGTAGTCGATTCCGTACTGCTGTGAAAACCCCTTTGCTACAAGACGAGCCTTATGGCGCTCAAGAGAACCATCACTACTGTATTTTCTCCCGAATACCCATTTGCTTCCAATTACGTTTTGGCCCTTAGGGGGATCAACCAGTTCCCAAGTTTTGTTTTCAATCAATGAATCAAACTCCTCCTTCATTGCTTTCCTCCAAAAATAAGAATATTTTCCAGACAGCGCTTCCTCTGCGTCTTTTGGATCTGGGGAGGACTTCACTTCTGAAAATTCTTGCGTGGATAAATTTGCCGTAGGATATTCCTTTCTTGGTCGGCCAGGTTTTCCCGTTCTAATATACCTTGGTCTTCCTCTTCCTCTCTGCGAGATGACTTCCATTGTTTCTGATGGTTCGCCTAAAAACTCCGAATCAGTTCCGGGCAAAGTGTTTTCATCATCCTGAAGACTTTCCTCCTCCAATGATGTATCATCCTTTTTCTGTTGTATAGCTTCAATTTGCACCACGTCATTCCTTAAGGTAGAATTTTCAGACTCAAGGAAACGTACATCTCGACTTTTTATCATCATGCCTTTTCCAGGCTTCCATAATCTGTACGCCTTTGATTCGGGAGAATAGCCAACCAGTCGGTATTCTTCACTACAAGGAGCGAATTTTCCTCTTCTCGGACGGTTGTCAACAGCGAAACATTTACATCCAATAATTCTTAAATGAGAAACGGTTGGTTTTCTTCCTGTAAATATTTCATACGGAGTTCGACTTTCATTTGTTCTTGGGCATCTGTTTCTGATGTATGTAGATGTATGCACAAGTTCAGCCCAAAGTGGATCTGGGAGGTTCGCTTGAATTATGAAACATCTAGTCATTTCTACCAGAGTTCTGTTCGCTCTTTCAGCAACTCCATTTTGTTGCGGAGAATATTCAACTGAGAGCTGATGTCCAATTCCTTCCTCCAATAAATATTCTTTAAAATCTGAACTCAAATACTCTGCGGCATTGTCACTTCTGATTGCTTTAATTTTCTTACCAGTTTGTTTCTCAGCAAATCTTTTAAAGACTTTAAATCCTTTGAAAACTTCATTTTTTCGTTTCATAACAAAAGTGAATATCATTCGTGAGAAATCGTCAATGAAAGTTGCGAAGTACAATGCACCGCCATACGACTTTGTTCTCATCGGTCCACATATGTCAGAATGAATAAGTTGCAGTGGCTCTGTTGACTTTGTTAGAGAGACTTCTGGGAATGGTAATCGAGTCTGTTTACCCCTAATACAAGTTTCACAACTTGTTATACTTTTAAATTCACCCTTGGGTAATCCATTGACTAAATTCTCTCTCTGCAATTTCTTAAGGTCATCAAAATTAAGATGACCAAATCTATCATGCCAAATTTCACTGCTATTTCTGTCTATACACATTCCGGTAAATTGTGTTTTTGCATATTTAGTTTGACGCAATATGTAAAGTCCGTTTCTTTTGTAAGCTTCTATGCAAATTTTCCTCAATGGATTCACAATTTCCGCTTTTCCTCTCATAAATTTTACAAAGAATGATTTTTCTGTGCAGGTGCTGACTGAAATCAAATTTCCCTTCAGTCCTGGAACAAACAACACATTTTCTAATTTTAATAAAAATGGTTCACCATGTTCGAAAACCTCCAATTCTACCGTTCCTGTACCTAAAGCTTCTATGCTTTGGTCGTTCGCTAATTTAACGGCTATTGGCTCTGTTTCTCTTAAATTTGAAAATGCTGTTCTTAAGCAGCACATGTGTGCAGTTGCACCGCTATCCAGGCACCACTCGTCAACCTCAAGAATATTTTCATCTCTAATTCCTAGAGAAGCAGCCATTCGCTTATTGTTTCTTTTAGAGTTCCTTTTTGACCAGCAGTCAGCCGCTTTGTGGCCTTTCTTGCCACAGTAATGGCAGTTAAATTTGAACTCCTTCCGATTTGGTGGTTTAGTGGAATTGGTAGTTTTTCTTTCTGGATTTCCAAAAAAGACATTTTGTTCTCCAGACGAAGTTCCCTCCATTTCACGTTGTCTTTGATATTCTTCTATAATCTTTACCTTTAAAGTTTCAAGTTTTGGGAGCTCATCTCTGGTTTCCATTGCAGTTCTGAATCCTTCGTACGATTCTGAAAGACTACACAACAAGAGTATAACCAAAAAGTCTTCGGGTACTTGAGCCCCAATTTCACCTAGATTATCTACCAATGAAGTAAATTTACTCAGGTAATCTTTCAAATCATCATTAGGCCTCATTTTCATCTGTATTAGCCTTTTGGTCAGGGAAACTCTCGTCGCAGGTCCTTTTGGTCGATAAACCTCTTCTATCTTTTTCCAGGCCTCCTCGGCAGTCTTGCAGTTCTTAACATGTATTAGTTCTGATGGATTCAAGCTCAATACAATTGTAGCAAGAGCCTTCTGATCCTTATTTTGCCAATTAGTAAACTCTTGGTTACCGGGTTCAGGTTTGATATTAGCTTCATTAACATAATTCCACAGATCAGAGTGAATAAGAATCATTTGCATTTGAAGCCTCCATGTCTCAAAGTTTTGCTTATTCAACTTCTCAATTTGATATAGACTGGACATGCTTGATTCTTAATTTCTTAGGCAATCAGTCCTGGGCCCATAACCTGTTGAAAAAAATAGGAAGGAGAAGGCCGGGAATCGGCTTTAAAGATAGAAAGTTTTATTAAGTTATGCTCTAATTTTACATAAAGTTAAAGCACACACACAAGCTTGCTTTACATACTCCATCACGACAATGGTAGAAATGATTTATATACATGGCGGTCAACTGGTCAAAAACAAATAAAAGAAGAGTAGAATGTTGAAATTGATTATTCCAACAAACTTCTTTGTGAATTTCTATTTTAAGCCTAACGTAACTTTTATATACTGACAATTACCCAGCAAAATTCATAAGGAAGTGCCTAGATATGGCGCGCATTTTTATTTTAAGCCTATCGTAATATGTGGCAGAGTCATGGATTTTTATCTCAGGTCGTAGGGTTTACTTCTTGCAAAGTTGCTTTGCAATTTTCAACAGTAACTAACCCCGCGGCGGGTGCCAAATGTAAGATCTCTTCTTACGTCCCATTTGAGGATGTCGCTATTTCTAATACGGTCTAGCCTATTTCCAATTATATTCCAGTGGATTTTATTTAAACACATACACACAGAAAAAATATAATACACACCAAGGATTTACATGTGATTTGTAGTTAATTATGGATAGAATAATACCAACACACTTTTAAAATATTGAACAATAAAATTTATTCACCTCTATGGAATTTACAAGAAATTTCTTTTATTTATCAGTAGACAGCATGAGTAGGCTTAAAAAAAAAATTTAATTTCTTTTGCAAATTATAAAATTCCTATAAAAGAAAATTGACTGAGAACCTACAATTTGGTATTTCAACCAAGTTACCGCATCTAGATAAAATGATCAATCAAGATGACTAAAAAAAAACATAAAGGGTTTATATCTCTATTCACTATATATCTTAAATAGTCGAATCTACCAAAAGAAAATTACTATCTATCATGGCTATTACCATTCTTTCTACACGGACCTCTTTAGGTCTACACATTAAAAACATATGATGTGGTTGGACTTACCAAATATTTTCTCTACATACCATTCTCAAACTTGTCTTAGCAACCCCTATGGCCAAGGACGTCCCGTTTTGGTCATCTTCCCCCGATAAAAACTCGATAAGAACTGCCGTTATTTTCAAACAACGCCCCCAAGGTAAATCGTCAATTTTCCAACAGAGTAATAAAAATTAATTACATAAATATTCTTAGAATAAAATAAAATAATAAGAAAAAAATTAAATTATCTTTCTTATCAAGAGATAATTTAGATTAGTAAAAAAATTAAGTAAAAACAAACATGTTTGCCCCTCTGAGAAATTTACATAATAATTTCTTCTTTAAGGAATTTTAAAAATAGGAAATATGTCCAATCTATCTGGATGTGCCAGTAATTGGCTTTTATTCATTTTTAGAATAAAGAAAATAAATTTAGGGAATTTTTGAAATGGTAATATAACCCTTTTGGCGTTTCATATTGCATAAAAGAAAAAAAATGATTGGGATTAGTCAACATATGCACATATGTACAAGGTTTGTATATCCTCCTCTGGTTCTGTCTGTATCGGGCTTCTGGCTACTTAGACAGGGCCGATGTCATCTCCAGCTGTTCACCTTCCCTGGTTATGGTCTTAAAGGCATATGTGTCATCTCCACCTTTCTGGACTTTAAAGGCATAGGTGTCATCTCCAGCTGAGTGCCTTCCCGGTTTCTGGTCTTAAAGGCATCGTTGAGATTCCTCGTTGGGGAATTCTCCATCTTTCTACAGCAGGTCTTGGGATACACGTCCAGGGCTGCGTCCTCCCCTGCCTTGACCTCTAGAGCACCGTCGGCCATCGTTGTGGGATTTCCATCTGGACAACAAACATTTCGGCAAGACTGTGTATATATATATGATGTAAATGTTTACATCATTGTTGGGTCTTATTTTGTGGAAAATCTGGCCCAACATTAACTGTTCAAAATATAGAACAAGAACAAAAATGATTACTTAAGCCTTCATCTAAACTATATTTCATTAAAAACGGTTTTACTTATATTAGGCTGAAAAATAGAGATAGGATTATCGTACCACCCTCCTTACAACAACAATTGATAAGTAGGGCTCACGAAAGTTTAGGACACCCAGGCATAAGTTCAATGGCTAGAGTTATCTCAACACAATATTATTTCAAAGGAATGATAGGACAAATAAAAAATTATATTCTGAAATGTAAAATATGTCAGTCTGTAAAGAAGCCAACTACACCTTCGTATGGACTCATGGGTAATTTACCACTAGCTGAGAAACCATTTGATGTAGTTGCCCTTCACAGTATTTTAGGATTAGGGGATTATAATAGTACAAAGAATTGTCTTCATGTGATAGTTGATCATCACTCAAGATACATCTGGGCTTATCCTTCTAAGAGTACGTCTATAGCAACGTACATCAATATAATAAATCAGTTATTAAATGTAGGTAAACCAAAAAGTATCGTTACTGACAGGCACCCCTCATTTGTGTCCAAAAGGTTTAACAAATTTATACAAGAAAAGGGCATAAAACACGTAATGACATCCCCTTCGCACCCACAATGTAACGGGCTTGTAGAAAGAGCGAATGCGACAATTATCTCAAAACTTAGACTTCACCATCAACAAAATCCCAGAATACCATGGCCCAAATTATTACAAAAGGCCTTAGAAGAATATCGGAGTATTCCTCATTCCATAACTAAAATGCCTCCCGTTTATTTGCTTTTTGGCATAACGCCATGATATATCAATAATTTAACAAGAGTATATCCACCCATAGAAGAGGCTAGGAGAATTGCAAATGAAAATACAGAAAAATTACATTTTAAATTGGTAAAAAGATATAATGAACCCCATAAAACGCCTAATCTAAAAATAGGGGATAAGGTCCTTTATAAGATCCCTTACCAATCAGGTCAAGGTAAGCTTATGCCAGCCTTTTACCCAGAACCATACACCATAATTTCCATACCCTCACCACAAACCATAGAAATAGATAAGCCATGCCAACCCGAAAATAAGCATGCAACAATAGTTAATATTTCTAAAGTAAAGATCCGGTAACTGAAGATAATACTGAACCACCATTCCCATTTCAGGAAGAAGAGGATTTGGAGGGATGCTTGGGTATCGAACCTAACAAGCAAGCTTCCACCGATAGTCCTCAGGTTTTATTCTCTTCCATTAAAAAAATCCAGATCACCCCACAGAGCCCCTGGAGAAACTACTGCTGGTTTCGGTAGACACCCAAACTGAATCGGAACCAGTTGTCTCCTGTGAGGTTTACCAAAGGTGGAGGAGGTCATATAAATTCCAAGAACTGGGGTGCGGTTCATTGGGAAAATAACAAAAGGTGGTTGGAATGGGATTCTACATGGAGAGTGTCTCCATAGACATGTAATGTCCCAATTTTAAAATATCATTTTTTTTCTTCCTGCCTATTGTTAGTTAGGTTTTGTAGGGCCACCTTTTCCTGTGATTTTCCCCAACTAACAGGCTTTGGTCGCCTTTTACCTCTAACAATATGGTTTCTTGTGTAAATACAATTACTTGTGTAATATAAATTTTGCATTTTTTTTCTCTTTCGAAATGTATCTTATCCTTTGCCTTCCATCCCCTCCCAACCTCCGTTGGGAAAAAAAAATTAATACTTTTTTTTTTGTGTGTGTGGGGGGTAGTGATACATTTTGAATGATAGAATGTAATTTTTTTTTTTGTTTTTACTGAAGATGATATAGTTAAATTACTAATATTTCAGTGTATATTTGCCTTATACTATGAAAGGGATAATACGGTTACTCTTAATACTTGTGGTATGCAACACTAAATATGTAAATTTACTCAAGGTAACGCACTATGCAAAAATCTCAGTACGAAGGGATAATGATGGACAATGTGGTCAAAATATAAACTTACCATCTGGGAATATATCTGGGAACCAAAGTCCAGTTACCAGTTGTCTCCTGTGAGGTTTACCAAAGGTGGAGGAGGTCATATAAATTCCAAGAACTGGGGTGCGGTTCATTGGGAAAATAACAAAAGGTTGTTGGAATGGGATTCTACATGGAGAGTGTCTCCATAGACATGTAATGTCCCAATTTTAAAATATCATTTTTTTTCTTCCTGCCTATTGTTAGTTAGGTTTTGTAGGGCCACCTTTTCCTGTGATTTTCCCCAACTAACAGGCTTTGGTCGCCTTTTACCTCTAACAATATGGTTTCTTGTGTAAATACAATTACTTGTGTGATATAAATTTTGCATTTTTTTTCTCTTTCGAAATGTATCTTATCCTTCGCCTTCCATCCCCTCCCAACCTCCGTTGAGAAAAAAAAAATTAATACATTTTTTTTTTTTGTGTGGGGGGTAGTGATACATTTTGAATGATAGAATGTAATTTTTTTTTGTTTTTACTGAAGATGATATAGTTAAATTACTAATATTTCAGTGTATATTTGCCTTATACTATGAAAGGGATAATACGGTTACTCTTAATACTTGTGGTATGCAACACTAAATATGTAAATTTACTAGTACGAAGGGATAATGATGGACAATGTGGTCAAAATACAAACTTACCATCTGGGAATATATCTGGGAACCAAAAAAGGCTGCTATGTATCATTCTGGCTCTATTATTTATCTCAGGCATTGAACAAAACCCAGGCCCCCCAACCAAAAGGCAAACTACATTGACTGCGCCAGTACACTCAGGAGAGAGAGAATCAATAGATGGCGAGCTAAAAATGGTAATCTTAAACATGGCAGCGGAAATAAAGAGTCTAGGAGAGAGAATTGACATCAGACTTACCAAAATAGAGGCTTGAATGGACGATTGGGATATGCGATTCTGCAATATGGAGGAGAAGCTAACTAAATGTACAGAGTCTCAACAAGCTACCGAAAAATTGGCTTCATGTAATTCGGCGCCAGCCATCAGCAACTTTTAGTTGCACGATAAGGAGATGCCTTTTTCTTCATTTATGCACCTTATCCCAGTACAATGTTACATTTGTACTATTTTTTCACATTGTGTAGCGTCCTCACGCAATTCTGGCCTTAACTACCCGTTTCATGATTTTTCAGGATGCCTTAAAGACCAATTTCTTGGTCGTTGAGGTACAGCTTGCACCACGCTGATGAGGGCCAACAGCCCGAAACGCGTCCGTGGTTAGCTTTTCTTGATTAATCAAGAATGGGTATTTGGCCAATTCTGGAATAATTAAAAATCAACGAGAATAGTTGATATTTATTCCGATAGATGGCGCCAGCCATCAGCAACTTTTAGCTGCACGATAAGGAGATGCCTTTTTCTTCCTTCATGTAATTCGTTAAAGGTAAATGAACTGGAGGCTAGAGTCGAATTTTTTTAGACGAGACTGCGTGAGCCCAATCTAGTGTTCTATGGTATTGAGAGGGAGGGTGACGAAAACCAGGCAGATTGTACCTTTAAGATTCAAAACGTAATTAGAGATAAAATGGAAATCGGAGATGATTTAAAAATAACAAAATGTCACCGACTTTCACGCGGATCCAATGCACCAGTTCTTGTTGTGGTGCCTGATTATGCTGATAGAGCAAAAATATTTAAAAATACCTACAAACTCAGAGATACTAAAATTTCGATAAGTAAAGATTATAGTAAAAATGTTAGAGAGCAGCGGCGCATCCTAATTGCAAAAAGGAAAGAATTGGGTGAAAGGGGAATAAAATCGAAGTTGAGAGATAACAAGCTTTTTGTAAATGATAAAGTCTGTAAAGTGATGAATGGCCAAGTTGTTGATAGCACAGGAGCTGCTATATAGCAACAACCTCGTAGAAACAATTAGGCAAATAGAAGAAATACGACATCAAAATCACAAATTAATTCTCCACCCAACAATCAAATAACGGAAAGTTACTTCGACACAAATACATGTAAATTCGATTTTCAAGACGCTGACAATGCAATTTTTTCTGAAAATTAGCGAGACATCGCGGAAAAAATAATATGTTGGAATATAAATGGTTTCTATAGGATTCTTTCGATATTTCCACTCCTCGAGCACATAAAGAATTACGAAATTTTTGCTCTACTTGAAACATGGTGCCTGAACAGGACTAACATAACACTAAAAGATTATCATATTATCGAATTACCTGCTACCAAAGAGTCTGGAAGGGGAAGAGGGTCAGGGGGAATTATTGTCGGTTTTAGGGAAGGCTGGCAATATAGATTAGACAATTCAGAAAAGGATGGCACTTGGTTATCTATTTTCTTATCAACAAACACAAGAGCCCTCCAACATGTTATCTGTTTGATATTTGTATACCTTCCTCCAAACCAAATACAGCTGCATAACTTAGATAAACTGTCTCCATATATTCAAAAGCAAATAGCAGATGAAAATTTTTTAGAGAAAACCACACCAAGATGCTCTGCGATGAGGACCCGATTTGTACCTTCTGTAATTCAAAACTAAAAAATGAAATCACTCACTATATTTTTGATTGCTATTCTCTGAAAGAAGAAAGAAGAACCCTTATGCTCAAAACTGGGCAACTCTGTGCTTCACTTCCATCAATAATTGACAATATGACCCAGAATAAGTATATTGCTACGGCGTTTTATGGTTTCCACAAGTCCATATCTCAGAAGAAGGCCAAGTGACACTCACTCCTCACTTTCTTACTGCTACTCTTTTTGTGTTGTTTTTCTTGCTTCCCTCTTTCTCTTTCTTGTTTTTTTTTTTCCTTTTCTTCTGTATATATCGCTATTTCCTTTGTCTCACTGCTTTGTTTTTATTGTTGGAAAAAAAGAAGAATAGTAAATCAATGATCTTGAAATACTTTTAGACTGACAACACTGTAATATAAAAACTAGAACAAAGGAGTGTTGGTTTTGTTTACAAAATTAGTAATTGTAATGTAAATTGTTAAATGTTCTTTTCTATCTCTCTTTGAAAATAATAAATTTAAAATACTTTCATAAAAGGTAAAATCGCCTAATTCTTTAAAACCACTTCAGCTGTAAGTAAACTTGTTATTTGTTGTTTCATTGTCTGAACCATAAAAGATTCCCAACATGGTACCAGAGGTCCGTGGTTCTTTTTGAATCGCGGTAAAATATATATATATATATATATGTTATGAATATTTTGGTTGTTGTTAGATTAGGCTTGATAAGACAAAGGATCGATAAGATAAAGGGTTGAGGTGCAGTCGTGATAAAAAAAAATATAATTATTTACCGTCAAGTAGCTTTTATTTTCAATTACTTGAGGAAAGATTACACATTTGTTAGTTTTCACATTATATAGAATTTATCATTTAATCCTATATTAGTGATTTAAAAGGATTGATTGGTTAACTACGCATATTTACAACAAAATTATACAACTAAAACTGAAAGTCTTTTTTAAAAACGATGATAACAAAAGTAAAATTATCAATGAATAAAATAAAATATATATTTTTTAAAATATAGAAATATTTGAAGTTTTAGATTATATAATATTTTTAGATTATATAATATTTCCCCCCTGTGAAAAAGATTTTAAAAAATTGAAATTTTAAAATAAAATTGGTAATTAAAAATAATTAATTAAACGAAATCAATAAATCTTTAGAAATAATTAAAATAAAACAATAAAAATCAATACGCACATTTTTTCAAAATAAACAAAAGAAAGTTTGTTTACAAATAATTTATATAATTATGAAATTATAATAAAAGTATATATAAGAAATATTAATGAGTGAAATATATCAAAAATGTATATGAAGCAAAAAGGTATTTAAAATTTGATTAATTATGACATTATGCGAATTACACTTCAAAGTTGAGTAATGAAACGCTAATAGATATATGGAGTGACATTAAGTTATTTGTGAAGGCTTAAGAATTGGTGCTGATATTTGTTCTTCATTGTCCATATCCAAAATATGGCCTTCCTGTAAAAAACATGGTTTATCATCAATATCTATTAACTTTGTGTTAGAATTTTGGTTTACTATAAAGTCATTTTCTATGTTAGTGCTATAGTGAAGTAAAAAATCTGTTTCTGGGTAAAATAATTTAAACTTATTTGAGTGTATAATTTCTGTTTGTTTTCTTTGGGGTAAATTGGATTTATTAATTTCATATGTGACTGGAGAAAGTTGTTTTAAAATTGTAAATGGGCCTATATATCTTTGTGTTAATTTACCAGTGTTTGGATAAATAAAGGTTTTTACTAATACCTGATCTCCTTCTTTAAAAATGGGTTCTGGGTGTTTAATATCATAAAGTTGTTTGCTGTGTTCATGGGATTTTATGGTTCTTTCAATGGCTAATTTTCTTGCCTTTTCTATTGGTGTATGTGTTTCTGTGCAATGTTCTATATACTGTGGTTGTATTCCATAGTATAAGAATTTAGGTGTAAAGCCTGTTGTGGTATGTACTGTTTCATTATAGCTTTCAGTAATTTTAGGAATATATTTTGTCCAAGGAATCTTTAAATTAGCATTATATTCACATCTTAACCTATTAATGATAGTGGAATTTAGTCTTTCTACTTTTGCATTTGTTTCTGGATGATGGGAACTGGTGAGTAGATGCTTAACATTATTTCTTTCTAAAAAGTTTTTAAATTTTCTGCTAAGAAAACCTGCATTTCTATCAGTTATTAATATTTCAGGCTTATTAATTTGGAATAAATTTCTTAGACAAGTTATATAAGAATCAGTTGATACAGATTTTGTTGGAAAAGCCCAAAGGAATCTACTATGGTGATCTACTATCATATGGATACTGTGTCTTGTTGTCCCATAATTATGTAACCCGCCCAATGTATCTAAAGAAAAAATGTGATTTGGGTGTGTGGCTATTGGCATCTGTTTTAGTGGTCCATAAACAATTCTGTTATCCCTAGATTTATTAAACTGGCAAGTTTCACAATGTTTGGTGTAATTAGCAATATCCCTAGTCATATGTGGCCAATAATAGTGTGGAGAAATTATTTTAGTCATTTGAGTTGTTCCAATATGTCCATGCTTTGTATGTACTTTGCTTAATAATTTGTGTCTTAGTGTTTGTGGTACATAAGCTCTTTTAAAACCCTTCTTGTTAATCATATAAAGGCCATTTTGAATTTGAATTTTAGCACTACTAATTTGTTCTGTGGATTGGTGTTCTTTTAACTCATTATATGTTAGGTAAAATGAGACAGGTGCTCTTGACAGCATGTCTGCTTCTATATTATTTAATCCTTTAATATGTTTTATGTCAAAGCTATATTGAGATAGGATTAAGGACCAGCTAAATAACCTACCTTGTGGGTTTTTTACATTTTTGATCCATTTTAAAGGTAAGTGATCTGTGTGCAAGGTAAAATGTATGTTGTGTAGGTATGTGTGAAATCTTTGTACTGAATTAATGATAGCTAATGTTTCAATTTCTGAGGCAGTATAATTCTGTTCATATGGATGAAGTTTTCTTGAAAAATAACCTATAGGGTGTAAAATGCCTTGCTCATCTGGTTGTTTAAGAACTCCTGCTACTCCTAGACTTGACGCGTCTGTGAATAAATGACATGGTTTTGATGGGTCATAAATATATAGTACAGGTTGTGATATGAGTGAATTTTTAAGTGTTTGGAAGGCTTGTTCATGTTTCACACTCCATAACCAAGGAGCATTTTTTAACAACAGTTCATTCAAAGGTGCCCTAATTTGCGCATAATGGGGAATAAATTTATTATAAATATTTATGGTGCCTAAAAATCTCTGTAAGGTTTTAATATTATATGGTCTATTTAATTTTAAAATTGCTTCAATATTTGTGTTATTTGGTGCATATTTTCCTGAGTTAATAGTGTATCCTAAGAATTGTATTTCTTTTTGTAAAAATTTGCATTTATTGAGATTCAGCTTTATATCCTCTTGTTCGAATATACCTAATATGTCATCTAAATGCTTAATGTGTTCTTCATAAGTTTTAGAGTGTATAATAATATCATCAAAATAATTTAAGGCATAGTGTATATTATGCTTATTGAAAACTGACTTCATAATCCTTTCAAATTGTGAAGGTGCATTTTTTAGACCATATGGAAGTCTGTTCCATTCATAACATCCTAATTGTGTTACAAAGGAAGTTTTATGTCTATCTTTTTCATCTATGGGTATATGCCAGTATGCATTTTTAACATCTAGAATAGTATATATTTTTGACTGTGATAACCTATCTATAATTTGCTCTATAAGTGGAATTGGTGTATGTTCTGGAACTGTTTTTTGATTAAGTTTCCTATAATCTATACAGAGTCTTGTGGGGTGATTTGGGTTATCAGATTTTTTATTCACTAATAATGCAGGAGAACTATAGGGGCTAGATGAGGGTCTAATAATATCATATTTTAATAATTCAGTTATTTGTTTTTGTATTTCAGCATTATTGTAAAAAGATGTCCTATATGGCTTTTGTGCTATGGGAATATTATCTAAAAGAGATATGCAAATTGGGTTAGTCTTCATGTGTCCTATATCAAAATTGTGTTTAGAGAAAACATTCTTATATTTTTGCAATATATCTGAAATTGTTTGATTTGAGAAATTTGGATTAATATCTACTTTACTAAAGTCTAAATATGAATTATAATTTGTTATAGAGCCCGGTTGTCGCATACTGTGAAATGAGTTAGAATCAATAATGGGATTTGAAGTAGGATTTATAAGTTTAACATTTGTAGTTGGTATATCAAAAGAATTGAAATTACACAATGGGTTAATATTTAAAAGAGATGAATTTTAACATAGTATGGGTCTGGAATACATAGGGTAGTGGCATATGACTTCTGATTATCAGTTTTTGGATTAAAAGAATACAAGAATTTATAATTTTGGAAAAGAAGGTTTTTTGAAAAATCTATTTGTAACTTAAATAAATGAAATGTTGGTAAACCTAAAATAAGATATTCTATTGGACTATCACAAAAAAACAAACATTTCTTGATACTTTGTAATTTTACCTAAGCTAAGCCTAACTAATATTTTGTATAATGGGTAAGTAAATCCTTCTACCTGGCCTATTCTTTCTTTTGGGGAATTATCTAAAATTTTATAATAAATATGGTTTAAGTATTTTAAAGGTATAATGGAAATAGATGATGCAGTGTCAAGTACACAGGGTAAGGATATTTGGTTAATAAATACAGAGAAAAGTAATAATGTTCTACCTGGGTTGATGCGCTTCGGATGAGTATTGTTCTTAAGTGGGCAGTCTCTATGGAAATGGATCTGGTTGGGTAGCTGGTGAGATGCACATATTTTGCAGGGGTATGGAGGCTGGTTTATGGATTTGTAGGGTTCTTGCTGGTGGTGAGTTGCTGCTGCTGTCCTGGGAAAAGGCTGGTATTGAGCTTTGGAGGAATTGGAGTTAAATTTTTTTACTGGAGTGCTTGTACTGGTAGAGGGTTGTTGGGGTTCTTCTTCTTTATTTGTTGATAATTTTAATTGGGTTGTGATTTTATACCATTCTGAAGGTTCTTGTACTCTTGCAGCTATTAGATATTTTTTTAGGTGATCTGGCATTCCATCTGTAAGTGCCTCTAATAAAAGTGTTTTTTCAAGATTAAGTTTATTGGCTAAGGCAGATTTTTCTTTAAAATATTGTTCAAGATCATTATTATCATTATATTTTAAATTTAGAAACCTACCAAATAAATTTGAATCATTTATTGTGAAGTATGATGTTAATTTTTGTTCTATTTCCCCCCAATTATTTATATATTGTAACTCTTCTATATAATAATTGAAAGCTTCACCCTCGAGATAATTTGATATATTATTTTGTTTAAAATCTTCATCAAGATGCTTCTGTAAACATTTTTTGTTAAAGAATTTGAGCCAAGATATTATGTGTAAATTTTGACCATTAAATTTCGGTATTTCTATAGTACTTGGATTTGGCGTCATGGTATATTCTACATTCCTTTGTTTGCGAGACATTTTGTAAAAATAGTTTTATGAAATTTGAATAATATATAGAGCAATTAGGTTGAAAATTCAGGTAATCCTGTCGACTTATTGTTATGTATATTTTGGTTGTTGTTAGATTAGGCTTGATAAGACAAAGGATCGATAAGATAAAGGGTTGAGGTGCAGTCGTGATAAAAAAAATATAATTATTTACCGTCAAGTAGCTTTTATTTTCAATTACTTGAGGAAAGATTACACATTTGTTAGTTTTCACATTATATAGAATTTATAATTTAATCCTATATTAGTGATTTAAAAGGATTGATTGGTTAACTACGCATATTTACAACAAAATTATACAACTAAAACTGAAAGTCTTTTTTAAAAACGATGATAACAAAAGTAAAATTATCAATGAATAAAATAAAATATATATTTTTTAAAATATAGAAATATTTGAAGTTTTAGATTATATAATATTTTTAGATTATATAATATATATAAAATATAAATAAAAACAAAAATGGCTCTCAGCGAAGATATCGCAAATATTGTGAGGCTTAAAAATCCTGAAAATTTTGATTTATGGAATTTTCAGATAACAATTATTTTCAAAGCAAATGGCCTTCTAGATATTGTAAATGGAAAATCGTTGTTTGAAGACTTGAAAGATGAAACTGGAAAAGATAAATGGAGGCTAAAAGACGCCAAAGCACAAAAATACATAATGTTAACCATTGAAAAGAATGTTTTAACACATATTCTAAATTGCAAAACTTCAAAATAAATGTATGAAAAACTAGTAGCCATTTATCAAAGAGTAGATGAGCAATTAAAATGCAAATTACTACAAGAATTTCATGGATTCAAATTTGACAAAAATACAGATATGTCAACAAATATAAGCAGAATGCAAAATTTAGTATTCAAACTAAATAATGTAAAACAAGAAATAGAGGAAAGCTTTGTAATTTCTAAAATATTGAGCATTTTGCCAGACTACTTTAATTATTTCAGCACAGCATGGGACTCGACACCAAAAAGTGAGAAAACGTTAACAAACTTAATATCAAGACTATCACTTGAAGAAACTAAACAAAAAGTAAAGCCTGAAGAGGGAATAGCCATGAGTGCTACTAAAGTAAAGCAGTGCTTTAACTGCAAAAAGAGCGGGCACTTAGCAAAATATTGTAGACAAAATAAAAAATGGTGTACCATCTGTAAAAAGACAAATCATACTCAGGACCAATGCTTCTTTAAGAAATCTCAAAATAAATTCCAGGAATATATTCCTTGCCGAAA